>OU015745.1:145069419-145100599 GCA_907169655.1 Acomys percivali | reverse complement strand
ACACACACACACACACACACACACACACACACACACACACACACACACATACCATGCATTTTTCATTTTTATTATTTTGTGAGAATTTAACATAATGTAGTTTGATCATATCCACCTTTTTGTCATTCTGCCAAAATCCATTCCTCCTTCCCTACCCACCCAATTACATGTTTAAAAAAATCAAGTAGAGTTTATGCTGCTCATATTCTTCTTTTTCCCACCTTTTCAAAGGTTTGTTTGTTTACATTACTTTATTGAGCTGCTTATTTTTTTCAATTTTTTCTATATTTTATTTTATTACATCACTTAACTCTTTTCCTTCACTTAGTCCTTTCCATTCACCTATTGCTGTCTCTTAAACCCATGGACCTTTTTTCGTTAATTTTGTTACACACACACACACACACACACACACACACACACACACACACACTTCTAAAATACATAAATACTACCTGCCTATATATTTTTGGATGTGTGACCCTTTTTAACTGGCAGTTATCAACATAGAAAGGGCCACACCAAATTGATTTTTTCTCCCGGTTTCTACCAACTGTCAAAAGAAAAGCTGTTTAGACTAGGAGTAGAACATTTTGCCAAACTCTACTCTCCATGCTGAAACTTTTGTCCAGCTTTAGCCTAGGGAGGTATTACACATCCTGTTTCAACTGCTCCAGAGCAGTTTTTATACATATCTTGTGTGTGCTAGTATAAGCACTTTTCTCTGGATCCATGTAGAAGTCAGAAGACAACCCATTGGAATAGATCCTCTTCCAATGTATGGGCACTGGGGATGAAATGCTGGTCTTTACCTGCTGATGCAACTCACTTGCTCTCTTTACAAGATTCTTAAAAAGAAGATTCTTTCTTGTGTTTGTTCATTGTTATCTATACCAAGATATAATTAGTTATAAAGAACTAGCTTCAAGTATGTGAAGACCTGAGGTACCTTTGTCTGCTCTTCTGTCTAGAATTCACTGAATCTTGAGATGCAATCTGATGCTTTAAAGTATTCTAGATACCCAAACACAATGTCTATAGAGATTCTTAAAAGACAAACTCACTGGATTCTGGGTGAACATTGGCTGCTGGTTCACAAGTGTGGAGCACAGTGATGAAGATGAGCTTCATGACAGAAATGATTCAAGTTTAAAAAAATTCATGGAAGTCTTTTTCTACTGAGCTTCTGTTCCTGAAGCAAGAATTTTGGAGAGAAAATGGGCCAAATAACAGTGTTTCAGAGTTTATACTCTTGGAATTTTCTGTGGATCCTTCTAGACAAAAAAAAATTGTCACATTTTTATTCATCTATATTGTAACATTGGTGGACAACCTACCTGTCATGAGACTGTAATTACCAGCCCCTCTTTAGACACTCCAATGTACTTCTACCTTGATTATCTGTCCCCTTTATTCCAGTACTATTTTACCCAAGTTACTTACAGACCTTTTTTGTGATTAAAAATACCATTTACTTCACAGCTTGTTTGGTCCAGCTACTTGGGGAGCACTTATTTGGTGGTGTTGAGATTTTCCTTCTGATACTTATGGCATGTAATCACTATGTGGCCATTCGTAAGCCACTGCACTATTTGACCACCATGAATCAATGGGTTTGTGTCCTTTTGGTGGTGATGTCTCGGGCTGGAGCATTTGCCCATGCTCTGCTTCAAGTTCTCTCTGTGTATAAACTTCCATTCTTTGGCCCTAATGTCATTGACCACTTTTATTAGGACTTTCCTGCACTGACACCTACTTCTTTGGTCTCACAGTAGTTGATAATAGTGGAAAAATGCATGTGGTCATCTTCATTCTCCTTGTCTCCTGTGGAACCATCTTAAGATCTATTATGACTCACAGTCAGGAAGGGAGGCACAAAGCCCTGTCCACCTGCAGCTCTCACTTCATGGTGGTTGTACTCTTCTTTGTTCCCTGCATTTTCATGTATGTTAGATCTATTTACAACTTTCCTTTTGATAAATTCATGACTGTGTTTTATACAGTACTCACTTCCATGTTGCATCCTTTAATATATACTTTGAAAAAAGTAGAGATTAAAAAGTCTATTGAAAACCTCTGGGGTTAAGTGTTTGCTGCAAACAGAATAAGATTTTTTCTTATTATTACTAATTTTAAAATAAATATCATAAATAGACTTTAGTCATATGTTTTTACAAGTCTGATATTTTTATAAACCTGACATTGTGTGGTTTGGTGAATCAATCCTTTGTGATTTCAATTTTCTTAACTATTGGTATAATTTAGTATATTGTTAGTCATTTGTTGGGTTTCCTAATTTTACAATTTTCTATGAAATGTTTCTTTTTCTTTTTTGAATAAAGCATTTTTTAAGTATCATGGATTGGTGTTCTTTAGGTTGTCTTCAGATTTTTAAAAATTTTTGTATATGTTGCAAAGTAATAAATTTGTGACCTTTGCTTACACCTTTTTCATTCATTGATATGTTTTGATAAATACAAACTTCCAATTAAATTTAACATTATTTAAAAACATTTTTCTAACTATTTAGCATAGCTCCTCCCTCTACTCCATCCATTTTTTCTCTTTAAGAAAGCAAAACAGATATCTAAGAAATAATAATAAAATAAACTAAAATATAACAGTATAAAAGAATAATAAACAGAAGGAAAAGAACCCAGAAAGTGCAAAAGAAACAGATATAGACACAGATATCAACTCATTTAGACATTCAGGAATCCCATAAAAAACACAAAACCAAAAGCCATATACATATACAAGGGCCTGCAGGGTAAAAAAAAATGATAACAAATAAAATCCCTGACATTACATTATAAGAAAGAGACCTTCACAAATGATGTTGTTTGTTTTCTGTTGGCCATCCAGTGATTAGAATGGGGCCTAGTCTTAAGACAAGTGTGTTTTCTTGGTGAGACTCCCTTGGAGAAAACTGAATTTTCATTTGCAAGTGGTTATCAATTGGAGATAACATCTGGACAGGGAACTATGTTTTCAACTGTAAGACCCCATCTGGTCTAAGCTTATGTAGGCCCTCTACATATTACTTCAAACTTTGAATTCTATGTACTTCAGTACTGTTGTGTTTAAAAGACCTTATTTCCTTGGAGTTCTCTATTCCCTCTGGCTCATACAGCCTTTCTGCTTCCTCTTACGCAAGGTTCCCTGCGCTTTCAGGAGAGGGATTTGATGGAGACATCCTGTTTTAGAACGAGTATTCCAAAGTCTCTCATTCTCTGCGTATTTTCAAGTTCTGCATTTCTGTATTTGTTCTATCTGCTGCAGGAGGAAGCTTCTCTACTAATGGCTGAGCATGAGTAGAACAGAATGTCATTAGGAGTAACTTTATTGCTACGTACCTTTAGTAGAACAGTAGTATTTGATTTTTCTCTAGGTTCCTGGGCAATCTAGTCTCAGGTTCTTGGCTACTCAAGCAATGCTGGGCATGTGTTTTATCACGTGGAGTGTGCCTCAAGACAAATCATATATAGGTTGGTTACTTTGTAGCACCACTAGGATATCATGCAGGCAAAACACAACTGTAAATTGAAGGGTTTGTAGGAAAGTTGGTGATTACATTTTTCCTTTTATAGTATCCAGAGTACCTTAAGATACTAAGCAAACTATCCTGTAGGTGTGAGGACTCTAGGTAGATACCAGATCAACTTCTCCCTATGTTCAATTATTTGTGTAGGTGTTGTGTTCAGCAATAAAACACTTCTATTAGTTTGTGGTGAGAAACATAGTCTTGGTAACAGTCTGGGTTCTTTTTAGGTTCTCATGAAAATCCTTTTGCCAACAACTCAATTAGATGTTACTCTCTTCTGATACTGGAAGCATCATATAGTTAAAACAGAAGTCCAGTTGAGGCTCTGTTTCCTCTATTATTATGGTGATTTACTTAGATGACCTTCATATATGCATCTGTTTTAAGAAGCTCTTGCTGTATTAGCTTCCTGTAATACTCCTCAAATGGCCCTTAATCGCAGCTGCCTCTCCCCAAATTTGTTCCTAGTCTCCAGAGTTTCTACATCATCCATGAGTATTTAGCCTGGTAAGTATATTTGAGAAAGCCATTCTCATTTTTCTGCAGCCTGTCAGAGCCAGCATTCGTTCCATTGCCAGTGTACTATCCTGTTTTGATCACCATTGCCTGATTAACAGCCAATCTCTCGGCACCTGGCAGGGTATTCCTTCTATGCAAAGACACACAGATCTCTCTGAACCATCTTTAGCTCCCAACTTCATTCCTAGAACTCTCACATCATACTCCAGAATCCAGCCTGGTGGGAATGCCAGACATCCTCATCTACTCCTTTTTCTTCAGCCTACCAGATTTAGCCTTGGTTCACAACCTGTGCACAAGGCTAGTCTGGCCTTCCTTACCTCCATGGCAAAGGATCTCCAGGCTTTGACCAGGATCCTCCCCATCTATCAACCAAACCAAAAGGGGTTCTAATGGGAAATCTAATCTTTCCACTCAAAGATATCCCCCTTCTTCAACACCAGTTTGTAACAGGAAGCATATCTTGTATACCATACCAATACTCTCTGTCCACTTAACTTCACTCCACTTAAGACATATTCACGCCCTAGACCAAAACTATCCTTACATCTTCCCTTCTCCAACCTGATTTATCCATAACAAATTCAGTGCTAACAAAGGAAACAAACATGCCCAGACTGTATCATAAGAATACCAACAATATGAAAGATCAAGCCAATATTTTTTCTCCGAAACCTTGCCTTGCTTAATTGACCATTTGTAGAAGTTTTTTGATAGAATTTTTGGGATCACTAAAGATAGTATATTGCCATCTGCAAACAAGGATATTTTTATTCTTCTTCCCATGTTTATAACTCTTTAAATTCATTCTCTTGTCCTATTTTCTAGCTTATATTTCAAGTACAATATTAAAAGGAGTGGGGATAGTGTACATACTTGTCTTCTTCCTGATAAAGTGGTGTGATTCAAGCTTTTCTCTAGTTAGGATGATGGTGGCAGTGGGTTTCTCATACATAGCTTTTATTTTGTTGAGGTTATGTTCCTTCTAATCCTATATTCTCTAGGACTTCTTATCATGAAGACTTGTAATTTCTTCAAAAGCTTTTTCTACATATATATTTTTTAATTTTATTTATTTATTTTATTAATTTATTCTTGTTACATCTCTATGGTTATCCCATCCCTTGTATCCTCCCATTCTCTCCTCCCTCCCAGTTTCCCCTTATTCCCCTCCCCTATGACTGTTCCTGAGAGGGATTACCTCCCCCTGTGTATGCTCATAGGGTATCAAGTCTCTTCTCGGTGACGTGCTGTCCTTCCTCTGAGTGCCACTAGGTCTCCCCCTCCAGGGGACATAGTCAAAAGTGAGACACCAGAGTACATGAGAAAGTCATATCCCACTCTCCACTCAAGTGTGGAGACTGTCCATTGGTTAGATCTGGGTAGGGGTTTAAATTTTACTGCCTGTATTGTCCTTGGCTGTTGCCTTAGTTTGAGCGGGACCCCTTGGCCCAAATCTGCCTATCATAATGTTCTACTTGTAGGTTTCTAGGACCCACTGGATCCTTCTACATTGCTATTCTCACATGGTTCTCTCATCTAGAGTCCCAATAGGATGTCCTCCCCTCTGTCCCAGTTTCCTGGTAAGGGAAGGCTTTCGTGGGACATGCCCCTTGGGCTAGTATGCAGATATAAGTGAGTATATACCATTTGAGTCTTTCTGCTTCTGGGTTAACTCACTCATTATGATCATTTCTAGCTCTATCCATTTATCCACAAATTTCAGGAATTCCTTGTTTTTAATAGTTGAGTAATATTCCATAGTGTATATGTACCACAATTTCTTTATCCATTCTTCTACTGATGGACATTTAGGCTGTTTCTATGTTCTGGCTATTATGAATAAGGCTGCTATGAACATGGTTGAGCAAATTTTCTTGTTGTGTGCTTGAGCATCTTCTGGGTATATTCCAAGGAGTGGAATAGCTGGGTCTTAAGGAAGCCCTATTCCCAGTTTTCTGAGATATCACCAGATAGATTTCCAAAGTGGTTGTACTAGTTTGCATTCCCACCAGCAATGAAGGAGTGTTCCTCTCTTCCAACATCCTTGCCAGCATGTGGTGTTGCTTGAGTTTTTTACCTTATCCATTCTGATGGGTGTAAGATGGAATCTCAGAGTTGTTTTGATTTGCATTTCCCTGATGACTAAGGAGGTTGAACATTTCTTTAAGTGTTTCTCAGCCATTTGATATTCCTCTGTTGAGAATTCTCTGTTTAGTTCCAAGCCCCATTTCTCAATTGGGTTATTTGGTTTGGTGGTGTTTAATTTCTTGAGTTCTTTATATATTTTGGATATTAGACCTTTGTCAGATGTAGGGTTGGTAAAGATCTTTTCCCAGTCTGTAGGCTGTCGCTTTGCTCTCTTGACAGTGTCTCTAGCCTTACAGAAGCTTCTCAGCCTCATGAGGTCCCATTTATTAATTGTTGACATTAAGGCCTGGGCTGTTCGTGTTCTGTTCAGGAAGTTGTCTCCTGTGCCAATATGTTCCAGGCTCTTCTCCACTTTTTCTTCTAACTGACTTAGTGTCTCTGGTTTTATGTTGAGGTCTTTAATCCACTTGGATTTGAGTTTTGTGCAAGGTGACAAATATGGGCCCAGTTGCATTTTTTTAGACATAGACATCCAGTTAGACCAGCACCATTTGTTGAAGATGCTATCCTTTTTCCATTGAATGGATTTGGCTTCTTTATCAAAAATCAAGTGACCATATGTGTGTGGATTCATATCTGGGTCTTCAATTCGATTCCATTGATCAACCAGCCTGTTGCTGTGCCAGTACCATGCTGTTTTAATTACAATTGCTTTATAGTACAATTTGAAATCAGGTATGGAGATTCCTCCACAGCACCTTTTATTGTACAAGATCGTTTTTGCTATTCTGGGTTTTTTGTTTTTCCATATGAAGTTCAGAATTGAACTTTCAATGTCTTTAAAAAATTGTGTAGGTATTTTGATAGGGATTGCATTGATTCTGTAGATTGCTTTTGGTAGGATGGCCATTTTTACTATGTTAATTCTCCCTATCCATGAGCAAGGAAGATCCTTCCATCTTCTCATATCACCTTCAATCTCCTTCTTCAGAGTTTTGAAATTTTTTTCAAACAAGTCCTTCACTTGCTTAGTTAAAGTAACTCCTAGATATTTTATATTGCTTGTGGCTAATGTGAAGGGTGTGGATTTCCTAATTTCTTCCTCGGCAAGCTTGTCATTTGTGTATAGGAAGGCTACAGACCTTTTTGAGTTAATTTTGTATCCAGCCAAATTGCTGAAAGTATTTATCAGCTGTAGGAGTTCTCTGGTGGAATTTTGAGGGTCACTTAGGTACACTATCATATCATCTGCAAATAGAGATAGTTTGACTTCCTTCTTTCCCATTTGGATACCCTTGATCTCCTTTTGTTGTCTTATTGCTCTGGCTAGAACTTCGAGTACTATATTGAAGAGATATGGAGAGAGTGGGCAGCCTTGCCTTGTTCCCGATTTTAGAGGAATTTCCTTGAGTATCTGCCCATTTACTTTAATTTTGGCTATTGGCTTGCTGTAGATAGCCTTTATTATGTTGAGGAAAGTGCCTTGTATCCCCGATCTCTCTAAAACTTTAAACATGAATGGGTGTTGGATTTTATCAAATGCTTTCTCTGCATCTAAAGAGATGATCATGTGGTTTTTTATTTTCAGTTTGTTTATATGGTGGATTACATTGATGGATTTCCGTATATTAAACCATCCCTGTATGCCTGGAATGAAGCCTACTTGGTCATGATGAATGATATCCTTTATGTGTTCTTGTATTCGTTTTGCAAGAATTTTATTTAGTATTTTTGCATCGATGTTCATAAGAGAAATTAGTCTGAAATTCTCTTTCTTTGTTGAGTCTTTGTGAGGTTTAGGTATCAACGTGACTATGGCCTCATAGAATGAATTTGGTAATGTTCCATCCAATTCTATGTTTTGGAGTAGCTTGAAGAGTATCGGTATTAGCTCGCCTTTGAAGGTCTGGTAGAATTCTGCACTGAAACCATCTGGCCCTGGGCTTTTTTTTGCTTGGGAGACTATCAATGATTGCTTCTATTTCTGTAGGGGAAATGGGACTATTTAGCTTTTTTATCTGTTCTTCACTCAACTTAGGCAAGTGAAATTGATCAAGAAAGTCATCCATTTCCCTTAGGTTTTCAAATTTTGTGGCATATATGCCTTCAAAGTAGGATCTTATGATTCTTTGTATTTCTTCAGTGTCTGTTGTTATGTCTCCCTTTTCATTTCTGATTCTGTTGATTTCAATACTGTCTCTCTGCCTTTTAGTTAGTTTGGCTAACGGTCTGTCTATCTTATTGATTTTCTCAAAGAACCAGCTCTTGGTTTTGTTGATTCTTTGGACTGTTTTCTTAGTTTCTAATTTGTTAATTTCAGCCCTGAATTTGATTATTTCCAGACGTCTACTCCTTTTGGGTGTTTCTGCTTCCTTTTTTTCTAGGGCTTCCAGCTGTTTTGTTAAGTTGCTTATGTGCGATGTTTCCAATTTCTTTTTAAAGGCACTTAGTGCTATGATTTTTCCTCTTAACACTGCTTTCAATGTATCCCACAAATTTGGGTATGTTGTTCCCTCATTATCATTGAATTTCAGAAACTCCTTGATTTCTTTCTTTATTTCTTCCCTGACCCATGTGTCATTTAGCAGAGAGTTGTTTAGTTTCCACGTACGTGTAGGCTTTTTGTTGTTTCTGTTGTTGTTGAATTGCAGCCTAAGAGCATGGTGATCTGATAGGATACAAGGTATTATTTCAATCCTCTTGTATCTGTTGAGGCCTGCTTTGTGACCTACGATGTGATCAATTTTGGAGAAGGTTCCATGGGGTGCAGAGAAGAAGGTATATTCTTTCTTGTTTGGGTGAAAGGTTCTATAGAAATCTGTTAGATCCATTTGACCCATGGCATTGGTTAATGATGTTATTTCACGGCTAAGTTTCTGTTTCAATGACTTATCCTTCAGTGAGAGTGGGGTGTTGAAGTCTCCCACTATTATTGTGTGGTGATCGATGTGTGGTTTAAGTTTTTTTAGCAGATCTTTTATAAATGTGGGTGCTCTTATATTGGGAGCATAGATGTTCAGAATTGTGATGTCATCTTGGTTGGCTTTACCTTTGATGAGTATGAAGTGTCCTTCTGCATCCCTTTTGATTAATTGTGGTTGAAAGTCTATCTTGTTTGATATTAAAATGGCTACGCCTGCTTGCTTCTTGTGACCATTTGCTTGGAATATTTTTTTCCAACCTTTTACCCTGAGGTAATGTCTATCATTATAGGTGAGATGTGTTTCTTGAATGCAGAAGAATGTTGGATCTTGTTTATGCACCCATTCAGATAGTCTATGTCTTTTTATTGGAGAATTAAGACCATTGATGTTGAGAGATATTAACGACCAGTGACTGTTAAGAGTCTTAATTTTGATGTTGTTTCCAATCGAGTGTTTGTGTAGTTGTGTTTTTGCCATGGTATAATTACCTATTTCCTGAGTAGTTTTGGTTGTAGCTTGACCCTTTGGGATGGAGTTTTCCTTCTAGTACCTTCTGTAAAGCTGGATTTGTGGATAGGTACTGTTTGAATTTGTTTTTGTCATGGAATATTTTGTTTTCTCCATCAATGGTTATTGATAGTTTTGCTGGGTAAAGTAGTCTGGCCTGGCATCTGTGGTCTCTCAGGGTTTGCAGGATCTCTGTCCAGGCTCTTCTGGCTTTTATGGTCTCTGCTGAGAAGTCTGGTGTAATTCTGATAGGTTTGCCATTGAATGTTATTTGGCCCTTTTCCCTTGCAGCTTTTAATATTTTTTCTTTGTTCTGTATGTTTTGTGTTTTGATTATTATGTGACGGGCAGTTTTCCTTTTCTGGTCAATTCTATTTGGTGTTCTGTAGGCCTCTTGTATGTTTATAGGTATCTCTTTCTTTAGGTTGGGGAAATTTTCTTCTACAATTTTGTTGAGAATAGTTTCTGGGCCTTGGAGTCTGATATCGTCTCTTTCTTCAATGCCTATTATCCTCAGATTTTTTCTTTTCATGGTGTCCTGAATTTCTTGGATGTTTTGTGTCAGGAGTTTTCCAGATTTGGCATTGTCTTTAATGGTTGCTTCAAGATCTGTGATTGTATCTTCTAGACCTGAAATTCGTTCTTCCGTCTCTTGGATTCTGTTAGAAAGGCTCACCTCTGTGTTGCTCGCCTTCTTCTCTGAGGTTTCACGTTGTCGTTTTTCTTCTGTCTGTGTGTTTATCATTGAATCCATTTTTGTCTTCCGATCTTGAACTGATTTTTTTATTTCTTTCACCTCATTTTTTGTATATTCCTGAGTTTCTTCCATTGCCTCTTTATAGGTCGTCAGAGCTTGAACCGTTTTAATTATTTCTTCCATCTGGTTATTTGCATTTTCCTTAAATTTTTCCAGTTCCACTCTATGTGCTTCTTTTATGTCTCTCACATGTTTTGCTGCATCTTCCTGTATTTGATTACGAAATTTTTTGTTTCCTCCATTAATATGCTCCTTATTAAGGATTTGAGGTCATTTTCTTGTATTTCCGTTGTATTTGAGCTCTCTGGGTTGTTTTCTTTGGGATAGCTGGAAGCTGGAGACGCCATGTTGTTTTGAGGTTTTTTGTGTATGCTTTTATGCTGTCCTTTAGACATCTTGCCGGCTTTGTTTTCGTTGGGTAGATTCCCGAGTTGAATGGAGGGAGTCTGATGATAGATTCACTTGTTTTCTCACGGTTTCCGTAGGTTGGAAGCTCTTATGTTTCACTGTTGTGGATGGCAGGAGGTTAGCCCTGGCGTTTTGGGCTCTCACAGCCAGTGATCCTCAGCTCTCCTGTGCTGTGGGTCCTGTAATCGTTCTGGGTCTCTGGATGAGCGTTGGGTCAGGCCAAGTTATCCACAGCCTTCTGGGTTCCCTGCCAGGTCCAGCCAGGGAAACTAGTCCCAAACCACCGTCTGAGCTCAGCTAGTATCTCAGGGCCTGAACCGTCTGCCGAGCTTAGCTAGGAATTCTGGGCTCAAAATGCACACAGGGTCCAGCCAGAATTTTCGGGCTAGGACTGCGCACCAAGCTCAGCTAGGGGTGTTTGGCCTAACTGCTTGCTGTGGTCAGTTATTGACTCATGCCCGAAACATCCGCGCAGCTCAGCCAGGAATTCTGGATTCAAACTGCACACTGTGTCCAACCAGAGTCTTAGAGCCGGGACTGTGTCAAAGGCTCTACTAGTGACTCTGGGCCCAATCTGTCTGCCAAGCACGGTTAGGGACTGTGGCCCTAAGCTGCACGCTGAGCTCCACCCGAGTCTAAGGGGCAGAATTGTGCTCCGAGCTCAGCCAGACACTATGGACCCACACTGCACGCTGAATTCAGCCCGGGCCTCCAGGCCTATACTGCGTGCATAGTCCAGCCAGAGTCTTGGGGCCGCCGAGCCCGTGTGCACAGCTGAGGAAGAATCCCTGGGCCTAATCCACCCTGCAAGCCCAGCTAGGGCCTCTGGGCTGAATCTGCGTGCTGACCTCAGCCTGCGTCAGCGCCCTAAAACTGCCCTCTGAGGAGAGCTAATGTCTTGAGCAGAACTGCTCGTTGATGTGTGCTAGCGCCTCCGGTTGTACTGAGTGCTCCGCCCAGCCTGCGTCACAGCCGGTGAACTGGCTGCACTGAGGTGGTCCTTCGGTGGACCTGAGCGCTACCGCCCAGCCTGCGTTACAGCAGGTGAACTGTGGCTGTGCAGAGACGGGCCTGGGGTGGAACTGAGTGCTCCGCCCAGCCTGTGTCACAGCCGGTGAACTGCTGCTGTGCAGAGACAGGCCTGGGGTGGAACTGAGTGCTCCGCCCAGCCTGGGTCACAGCAGGTGAACTGCTGCTGTGCAGAGACGGGCCTGGGGCGGAACTGAGCACTCCGCCCAGCCTGTGTCACAGCAGGGGAGCCGTGGCTCCACTAAGCTGTTGTCTTGGGCAGGATTGCCCGCTGTGCTGAATCAGTGTCTCCACAGCACTGCGCCCTGAGCTGTACCCGGGACTCTGGGGCTGAACTGTCCGCCGTGTCCAGCTTGGGTCACAAAGCACCACGCAACCCAAATCCTGTCCAGTGTCCCCTCTCCCGCAGCAACTCCCACCAGCCACCACACTAACCGCCTCCACTGGATGACTCTGAGCTGCAAACCTCAGTCGCTGCTGCTGGTGTTGCTGACGCCGCCTGTGCCGCCGCTGCTCTTATCCGAGAAAATCCGCACTCCTCCCGTGTGTAAGGGCACGCAGGTCCTCCGCACCCTGGTCCTTCCGAACCGTGGAGCTCTCCTGCTGCCGTGGTGTCGGGATCCTGGTGTTCCTGGCTCAGAAATCTGTGCAATTCCCCGAACTGTTCACTGGAGCTTCCAAACACGGTCCACACTGCTCGCCGCCATCTTGGATCTCTCATGTTTTTATATTTTTAAAAAATATTAAATAATGTATTTCACCATATTTACCATCCTCCCCTCACTCCTCCCTGATCTCATGTTATCACTGTATCTACCCATCAATTTTTCTGCATTTTTTCTAAAGCATGAAGTCTAGTTTGTGTTTTGCAGCTACTTTTAGGAATGAGGCCTGTCCCAAGGTGTCATACCCACAACTCCTCAGCTAACGGTGATATTTTGTTCCTACCTGCTCTCCTCGATGTTGGGATTTTGTATGGCCTGATCTTGTGCAGGTCTTATGCATGTTCTCATAATAGCTGTGAGGACACATGTGTGACTGCTAATTTGTGTCCAGAAAACATTGATTTCTTGAAGCTATCCATTAACTCTGGCTTTCACAACCTTTATGTTCCATTGTCCATGAAGTTCCTGAGCCTTGTAAGGAGAAATGTGATATTTGTGTCCCATTTAGGCATGACCACTCCCCAGTCTAGTTCTTTGCAAGTTGGCCAGGTTCAGGAATCTGGGTTAATTACCCCTTACTGAAAGAAGAGTCTTCTCTGCAGAATGTTGAGAGATGCACTTATGTGTGGTTAACCTAATAAGTTATTAGGAATTATTTCAATATACTTATTATTAGAATAATAGTATTAGGTTTTATAATATGTCCTATCTTGCCACATGTCCTTGGTCATATTAACAGTACAAAGTATGGATTGTGTCCCACGGAATGGGTTTCTGATCCAAGGCAAAAGTATTTCGTTGCTTTCATAGCATACTTGCCACTGTTGCCTCAGTGGGTGTATCTTGTCAGGCTAGTCATTAATTTAGTTTGCACACTAAACTATGGACTTCTAATTTACTTCTAATTTGTTTCCCCACATTTGTCCATTAATGATTACTTTTCTCCCTAAGTAGCATGAAAAACACCTTTCAGCACCATAAGAGCTAGTCAGATAAGTAACAGCTTGATTTCTGCATGTTCCATTATCCAAGTATATATTATTTACAGCAGTAGGTCTTACTGTAAAGTTATGGGATGTGATACCAAAGAGAAAATGTCAATGAATAGTCTAATGTTTGGGATCTATGTGTTACCCAATAACACTCAAGGAGCAAACTCATTCCTCTTACTGAGGGATGTACTTTTTAACATGTGGTGTTCTGTTAGAGTATCATCTCCATTATAGGATAATTCCATCAAAATTCTTTTATCTATGTATGTTTGTGCCAGATTAGTTTATAGTTGTACATATGACCTTTTTAGAAAACATTAATCAATGACTGCTATTATATCATAATATATTTTTAAAACATAGCAACAGAATACATATATGGTAAATGTTATAATTATGTGATATCTTTGGATATAATATGCATGTAGTAGGAGACTATTATAATAAAAGAACTAATTTATTGAATATATCTATTGTGTTAGTTTTTGAATAATTTTTGTGTATGCTGTGTAAGAATTTTGATGGATCATAAGCTTAGTGATAGTTAATGAATTTGAGTGAGGATATGCAATTTCTGCTAAATAAGTTTTGATATTCTATTATATTTTTTCTTGGGATTCAATTTGATACTCTTAGACTTCTCTGAGAGATGTAGAAGAATTTTCAGACAACCCCGTAAAAGAATCTTAGATTTTCTGTAACAACAATAAGACCCAAGATGTAATTTCGTGAGATCAACAAGAAAGGATACTAGCTAAACATCCCTATAATGCACTATACTGTCTTATAGGCCATATATTCTCACAAAGACATGTGAATGTGGAAAATGAAAATGCCAACACATTTTATTTATTAGAAAATGTACATAGTGTATATATTTGGTCATAATGTTACTGATAGGATTTATCAATTTGAAAGTTAAAAATATCATCACAAGTGTTCATGGTATAAGGAAACGAATGTCTATTATGCTTCCTTAAATCAAAATGTGGGTTTCAAGTCTATTAAAATTACTCCAGTAGGCCCACTAATATGTATGCACAGAGAAATTCCTAGAAAAGTAGTTGATCCATTATCACTCAGATCTGTTAGTTATTGTTTAGTTGTAATATTATATTTTTTAATCTTCTTGTATCTGTTGAGGTTTGCTTCATGACCTACTATGTGATCAATTTTAGAGACTGTTCCATGGGGTGTTGAGAAGAAGTTATAATCCTTTGCGTTGGGGTGAAAAGTTCTGTAAGATATTTGTTAGATCCATTTGATTCCTGGCATTGGTTAATGAAGTTATTTCTTGGCTTAGTTTCTGTTTCAAAGACCTATCCTTCAGTGAAAGTGGGGTGTTGATTTCTCCCACTATTAATGTGTGGGAATTGATGAGTGGTTTAGCTTTAATAGTTCTTTCACAAATGTGGATGCCCTTGTATTAGGGGCATAGATGTTCAAACTTGTGATGTCTTCTTGGTTGACTTTACCTTTGATGAGTATGAAGTGTCCTTCCTTATCCCTTTTGATTAATTTGGCTTGAAAGTCTATTTTATTAGATATTAGAATGGCTACCCCAGCTTGCTTCTTGTGACCATTGGCTTGGAATATTTTCCTCCAACCTTTTACTCTGAGGTAATGTCTGTCCTTGTGGGTGAAATGTGTTTCTTGAATGTAGAAGAATGTTGGGTCATGTTTATGCATCTATTCAGTTAGTCTGTGTCTTTTTATTAGAGAATTGAGACCATTGATATTGAGAGATATTAATGACTAGTGACTGTTAAGTCCCTTCATTTTTACTGTTAGTTACAGTCGAGAGTTTGTGAGGTGTGATTTTGTGATGGCGTAGTTATCTATTTCCTATGTGGTTTTGATTGTAATTTGACCCTTTGGGATGGAATGTTCCTTCTAGTAACTTCTGTAAAGCCGGATTTATGGATAGGTACTGTTTGAATTTGTTTTTGTCATAGAATATTTTGTTTTCTCTGTCAATGGTTATTGATAGTTTCACTGGGTATAGTACTCTTGCCTGGCATCTCTGTTCTCCTAGGGTTTGCAGGACCTCTGTCCAGGCCCTTCTGGCTTTCATTGTCTCTGCTAAGAAGTAAGGTATAATTCTGAAAGGTTTGCCATCGTATGTTACTCTGTCTTTTTCTCTTGCCACTTTTAATATTTTTCCTTGTTCTGTTTATTTTGTGTTTTTATTATTATGTGGCGAGAAGATTTTCTTTTCTGGTCTATTCTGTTTGGTGTTCTGTAGGCCTCCTGTATGCTCATATGCATCTCCTTCTTCAGATTGGGGAAATTTTCTTCTATGCTTTTGTGAAAGATATTTTCTGTGCTGTGGAGTCAGGTGTCCTCTCTTTCCTCAATACCTATTATTCTCAGTTTTAATCATTTCAAGGTGTCCTTGATTTCTTGGATGTTCTGTGTCAGGAACTTTTCAGATTTAGCATTTTCTTTGATGGTTGTTTCAAGTTCTATGATTGTATCTTCAAGTCCTGATATTCGTTCTTCCATTTCTTGGATTCTGTTAGATAAGGTCACCTCTGGGATGCTTGCTTTCTTTTCTGAAGCCTCTCAATCACGTTTTTCTTCTGTATGTTCCTTTATCATAGCTTCCATTTTTATCTTCAGATATTTAACTGTTTTAATGATTTCCTTTATCTGGTTATTTGTATTTTTCTGAAATTCTTCCAGTGTCTCTCAATATGACTCTTTTATGTCTTCAACCTGCTTAGTTGCATCCTTCTGCCGTTGTTTACAGATTTTATTCATTTCTTCCATTATCATCTTCCTCACTAAGGACTTGAGGTCATTTTCTTGTATTTTGATTGTGTTTGGGTTCTCAAGGTTGCTTTCATTGGGATTGTTGGGATCTGGAGATGTCAACCTGTTTTGGTTTTTGTTTGCATTCTTTCACTGTCCTCTTGTCATTTTGGTGTCTCTGAGGTTGGGAGGTAGCTTCTGGTGTCCCTCACTGGTTGAGAGTTGATATTTGGTGAATGATTATAGGTCATGTGCCCTTGTCTGTGGGGATCAGGGAGTATTTCCCTGGAACATGCAGGTGATCTGGTTTCCACTCCTGGAGATTTTGCTCTATACCTTAGGCTCTGGACTGAGTCAGAAGACGTAGGTTTCTGTCTGGACCCCTTCACTTTACTGCTGCAATTCAGATCAGGTGTTTTGGGACCCAGAACAAGGTCAGCACACAAGTGCTCTGGTTGGGTAGATTGGTGCCAGCTGCCAGCCTTTTCTGTCTCTTTGTAGCCAAGACCCCAGCTGGATAAGATTTTCTGTAGGTGCCTTTTAGCTCTGCCTCCAAGTTGCCTGCACTTTCTGCAATCCTGTAGCTCACAGATCCTTTGAGATGTAGTCGCCTTTTAGGACAGCAATTAGACACCACAGGGGTGTCCAGACTTTCCTGAGAGCATGGGAGATCCTGCCTGGCCTGTTGGAGCTGATCCAGTTAGGTTCTGTCTGTTGGAGAGTGCAGGATCAGTAAGCAGTGGCCCAGAGACAGGACTGTTTCAGACCATGTGCCTGCACTTTCTGTGACCCTCTAGCCAGGACCACTCACAGATCCTCTGAGCTGTAGATGCTTTTTAAGTCAGTGATTTGACACCACAGGGGTGTCCAGTCTCTCCTGAGATCATGGGAGATCCTGCTGGAACTTTAATTCTCTAAATCTGTCTGTGGCTCCATTCAAGTCCCTGATCTCCATGCAGTAGATCAGATATGGTGCATACTAGTCAAGGCCGTCTTGGAACCCGTAATATTATATTTTTATAAGTAATTTTATAACTTATTTATATAGGTCCATTTTATTTTGTAATCTCTCTTTTTTAATTTTTTGAAATTAAAATATATTTACATTATTTCTCCCCTTTTCTTTTCTCCCTCCAACTCTTCCCAGGCACCTCTGACCCCTTGTTTTTCGGTTTTT
Source organism: Acomys percivali (assembly GCA_907169655.1). NCBI lineage: Eukaryota > Metazoa > Chordata > Mammalia > Rodentia > Muridae > Acomys > Acomys percivali. The sequence continues at coordinate 145,083,232 of OU015745.1, read as the reverse complement.
CTTTTTTATTAATTAATTTAAAAAGTTAATATGTTCATCTTACACCCTCATTGTAACCTCCTCCATTGTCACCTCCCAGTCCTACCGTCCTTCCCTCATCCTCCTTTGATTTTTCCCCTAATCCTCAGAAAGGGGAGCCCTCTTCCCCTGTCATCTGATCTCAGCTTATGAATTCTCATATGGACTGCCTGTATCCTCTTCCTCTGTGGCCTGGCAAGCCCTTCCAGCCAGGGGGAAGTGATGAATATGTGGACACCCCATGTCAAAAGTAGTCCCAACTCCCCATGTTAAGGGACCCACATAAAAATTCTGCCTCATAACTAGTACATTAGGATGATTATTTGCTTGCAAATTTCAAAATTTCCTTGTTTTTGTTGGCTTAGTAGTATTCCATTGTGAGAATGTACTAAAGTTTTTTTATCCTTCTTCAGTTAAGGGACATCTGAATTATTTCCAGATTCTGTCTACTATGAATAAAGCTGCTATAAACATAATTGAGCAAATTTCCTTTTTCTGTGGTGGAGCATTATTCAGGTATATGCCCCAGAGTTGTATAGCTGGCTCTGGGGGTAGAACTATTTCCAATTTTTTGAGAAAGCACCAGATTGATTTCTATAGTGGTTGTACAAGTTTGCACTCCCACCAGTAATGGAGGAGTGTACCCTTTCTCCATATCTTCACCAGCATGTGCTGTCCCTTGAGTTTTTGATCTTAGACATTCTGATAGATTTAAGGTGGAATCTCAGAGTCATTTTGATTGGCATTTCCCTGATGAATAGAGATGTGGAGCATCTCTTTAAGTGTTTCTCAGATATTTGATATTCCTTTGTTGAGAATGCTCTGTTTAGTTCTGTACTCTGTTTATTAATTGGATCGTTTGATTTGGTGATATTTAACTTCCAGACTTCTTTATGTATTTTGGGTATTAGTTCTTTGTCATATTACATAGATGGATTTCATTATATCGATCCACCCCTGCAAGCTTGAGATGAAGCCTACATGAGCATGTGAATGATATTTTTGAAGTGTTTTTTATTCTGTTTGCAGATATTTTATTTAATATTTTGCATCAATGTTCATAAGGGAAATTGGTCTGAAATTCGCTTTCTTTGTTGGGTCTTTGTGTGGGTTAGGTATCAAGGTGACTGTGGACACATAGAGTGGGTTTGGTAATATTTAGTCTGTTTTTATATTGTTGAATAGTTTGAAGAGACTTGGTATTATTTATTCTTTGAAAGTCTGGTAGAAGTCTGTATTGAATAAATCTGACCTTGGGCTTTTTTTTGTTAATGAGAGAATTTTGTTGACTGCTTCTATTTCCTTAGGAGATATAGGGCTATTTAATTTGTTTACCTGATCTTGATTCACCTTTGGTAAATGTCCATTTTATACAGATTTCAAAATTTTATTGCATATAGGCTTGAAGTAAGATCTAATGATTCTTTGGATTTCCCCAGTGATATGTCTCCATTTTCATTTCTGATTTTGCTCATTTGAATACTTTCCCTCTGCCTTTAAGTTAGGTTGGCTAAGGGTTTGTCTATCTGTTCATTTTCTCAAATAATCAGCACTTGATTTTCTTGATGCTTTAAATTATGCTCTTTGTTTCTAAATTAATAATTTCAGCCATGTGTTTGATTATTTCTAGGAGTCTACTCCTTTTGGGTGCATTTGTTTCTTTTTGTTCTAGAGATTTCAGGTGTTCTGTTAAGTTGCTAGTATCGGAACCCTCCAATTTCTTTATAAAGGCACTTAGTGCTATAAACTCTCCTCTTAATGCTGCTTTCATTGTGTCCCATAAGTTTGGGTATATTGTGCCTTCACTTTCTTTGAATTCTGAGCAGTCATTAATTCCTTATTTTTAAAAATTTTATCCTTGATGCAGAGGTCATTGAGTTGAAAGTTATTCTGTTTCCATGAGTTTTTAGGCTTTCTATTGTTTCTGTTGTTGTGAAATTCAGGGTTTAATCCATGGTGGTCTGGTAAGATGGGATGTTCCATGAGGTGCTGAGAAAAAGATAAATTCTTTTGTATGTGGGAGAAATATTCTATAGATATTTGTTAGGTCCATTTGATTCATAGCACCTGTTATGATTATGATTCATAACATTATGGTTCATAATGTCATTATTTCTACATTTAGTTTCTGTCTTGATTAGTGATTGTGGGGTTTTTAAGTCTCCCACTATTAATGTGTGGGATTTGATTGTGATTTAAGCTTTAGTAATACTTCTTTTTGAAAGTGGGTACTCCTGTGTTTGAGGCATAGATGTTTGGATTGAGAAGTCATCTTCCTATACTTTTCCTTTGATGAGTATGAAGTGTCATTCCACATCTTTTTTATTAGTTTTGATTTTAAGTCTATTTTATTAGACACTAGCATGGCTACTCCAGCTTGCCTTTTAGGTCCATATACTTGGAATACCTTTTTCCAGCCATTGCTCTGAGGTAATGTCTATCTTCATTGCTGAGGTGTGTTTCTTGTATGCAGCAGAATAGTGGACCCTGTTTTCACATCCAGTATATTATTAGCTTGTGTCTTTTTATTGGGGTGTTGAGGGCACTGATATTGAGAGATATTAACAACCAGTGGTTGGTAGTTCCTTTTACTTTGATGGTTGTGGGTGTTAGAGTGTGGTAGAACGTGTGTTACCTTCTTTTAATTTTGCAGATGTGAGGTTAATTATTTACTGTTATTTCCTGGGTATCATTAGCCTGCTTGGGTTGGAGTTTTTCTTCTGTAGGGCTGGATTGTTTAAACTTGTACTGTTTAAACTTGGTTTTGTCATACAATATCTTGTTTTCTTCATCTATGATAATTGAAAGTTTTGCTGAGTATATTAGTCTGGGTTGGCAGGTATGGTCTCTTAATATCTACATGACATAGGTCCAGGCCCTTTTGGCTTTAATAGTCTCTGGTGAGGAGTCAGGTGTAATTCTGATGTTAAAGTTGGGGGCGAAAGACAGTTAGGTTTGGGATTAGATTCTATAGACTAGTAAAATATAGACTATTAAAGCAGTAGCATGTGATAAATTTGAGGCAAATTCCAATGAATACTCATTCTTGAAACAAAAAAGAACTTTACTACTCAATGAAGCAGTGTTTTATCTTAAAATCTGGCTGTGGTAACAATATTCCTCCATTATATTTTTATTTTCAAGAATTTATTTTAAATTTTTTATTTTTTAGATTATAATATAATTACATTTCTCCATTCCCTTTCCTTCCTTTAAGCCCTCCCACATGTACCTCCCTGTTCTTTTTCAAAGTCAAAGCTGCTTTATTTATTATTATTGTATGCATGTATGTAAATGTATAGGTGTATATATTCCTATGTAAAACTTTCTCAGTCTGTACAATGTTACTAGTATGTATGTTTTCAACTCTCCATTTAGTATTGGATAGTGAATTGGTGGCTCTCTCCTGAGTAAGACTTTACTCCTGCTCTCATCATTCCTTAATTGGCTGTAGCTTTTTGTGTGGGGTTGGAACCTCTGGGGCTTCCCTATATACTTTGGCATGTTTATTGGCATCATCTCTGTTCAGTTCAATTTGAACAATGATACTGGTGAGAATTTCATCTATGTATATAATGAAATATGATCATATCAAATCCCCATTTCCCTCCTCCAACTGTTAACTAATGCTCACCTTTTCAGAGGTTTGGTGTAATTCTTAAAGATTTTTACTTTCAAAAAATTGGAAAAATTCATAATCCATATTAATCTTAGAGAAATTATTCTCAGCCTCAGTTTCCTATTTCCTTTTTTAAAAACTTTTTATTAATTTATTCTTGTTACATCTCTATGGTTATCCCATCCCTTGTATCCTCCCATTCTCCCCTCCCTCCCATTTTCCCCTTATTCCCCTCCCCTACGACTGTTCCTCAGAGGGATTACCTCCCTCTGTATATGCTCATAGGGTATCAAGTCTCTTCTCGGTGACCTGCTGTCCTTCCTCTGAGTGCCACTAGGTCTCCCCCGCCAGGGGACATAGGTGCCTCACAGTTTCCTATTTCCATTGGGCACATGAAATAATACTCAATTGATACAAAAGGTATATTTGATATTGCACTTAAAGGAGCTGGTATCTGATGTAGTCTTTAATGTAGGAAATTTTGGAGCAGGTATAGTTATTTTTCAGATTCATTACTTTCATGTGGGAACATAATTAATATACAAAACTAGAAGCAGAAAGTTGTGTTAAGGAGGCCTGCTCATTTTCTTGTGTAACATCATTTGGTCTTATTTCTATGTCATTTTTCTGGATCATACTGAAGTTCAGGGGTCATGTCAGCCAAGCTGTAGACATATGGACTCCTAGGCACTTAAAATAAACTTTGTGTCATTTTTCTTTAGCTCACAATCCTCATTTTCTAATCTCTAAATTAAGATAATTTATTCAAGCTATCCCACTGTATGAGAAACAGCAGGGTTTGGCTAAATGTCAGTAATATGTATGAAAAATATTATCATCCTTCTATAATTAAGATTCACACAATTCACACACACACACACACACAGAGACAGAGAGAGAGAGACAGAGACAGAGACAGAGAGACGGAGAGAGTATATTTTGTATTGGCCACACACTGCTGATCATGAAGTATGTCCTGGAGTGTGGTTGATATACCTTATGACACTCCGTTGGAGAAACTCAGTTTTCCTTTCCTTGCAGGTATAAATTACAAGTAAATTCTTGAGTAAGAGTGGGATTTTGTGTCCCTTTCCCCTTCTGAGTGCTGGGATTTTTGTCTTGTATAAATCCATGCATGATTTGTGCATGCTGCCACAGTATCTAACTTCACGTGTGTTTGAGTCCCTGTATGTGGAAAGTACTCCAGATATTTCTAATTGAAGACACTTGTTTGAGAAGGAATTTAGTCTTTGATTTTTACCATCTAAGGTATATTTTAAAAAATATATAATAATAGCAGCTAACCTGGAGTTAAATGTATACAACTTCAGCACTAGCCCAAAAATATGACAAAAGCAGTGGAAATGAAAGGAAACCTCGATCCAGGACATTGGCTAACTGAGAAGCGTGAGTAGCATTTGCTTTCACTCATCTGTTTTTAGGCAGATACATCACTGCAAGGCTATTCAGTTCCTGAAAACAGTTTGTGTTTAGTGCTAACAAGTAGGCCATTCTGTGATCTCTTTATTGTTATTGATTGCTTGGTTTTGCTTATACAATATCATTTTGGTATTCATCCAGTATGCTTCTACCCTTGGGAAAACCCTGGTCACAGTGGGGATGAAGAGAATTTATGGTAAAGTGATTAGATCCTCAGTCAGTAGAGACACATCCACAAAGGGATGCCGTTGGGATGATGCAATCATACTCATCTTGGAAAGTTCTGCCGTCCCTACATCACACTCTGACCATTTTCCCCTGAGCCCACTATCCTAGAGAAGGCATGGTAAATGTGGTGCTGTTTCAAAAGTTAAGCTCAAAAAATGTTACTCATACTGCCACGGACTGTTCCTAACTAAAGGAAATTTGACTTGTTTTCACTGCCCACAGGTTTTTTCCTATTTCGGTCCCTGGACCTGCAGTGTATCACTGTGTAATCTTTCTATGAATTGCTTGGGAACTCTGTTCTTATCAAGATAACTGCCTCATGTGCATCACTTGTTGTTTGTTCCTGTTCTGAGTCTCACCCAACTCATCTCTAGAGCGATTCATTCCACATGGGAACACCACTTCCAGGGCTGGATTTTTGGACATGTTGATGTTGGCTTAAGCAACTTACCTGTACAATATTTATAATATTTATATCTGTTTACTGGGTTTATCAGGTAAATGGTTTTTGGATGTTATAGGAATAACATAAAAATAAAACTGGGAAGGTATTAACATTTACCTAAGTATTACTGATGATACAATTAATCTGAGGTGTTATTTGAAGTTCTTGCAAAAATTAATTTACCCAACATACACACAATTTTACATTAATGTGTAAATAAGTCACCTCTTTTTAATTTTTTGGTATAACTATCTCAGAGTTAAGAGTTCTGAACTAACAAAAATGTATAGCTTGGTCTTCTTAGTGTACTTTGACAAGTTATATGATGGAAGTGGCTCAAAAGAAAATTTGTAGACCAAGATACGGTTTATCTTTATAATTTGGCCACATCATGGGTACTAACTTAAATGGTAGAGAAGAGAACGGTAAGTGGTGTATTTAAAGCACTATACAAGTAGATTAACAGCTAGGCTCTGATGATAGCACTTTCAGTTTTGGAGTCAAAGCTGACACCAGACTTGCTGAGACCTCATGATTCATTGCAGTTTTCCTTGAGTGATATCAGTTTCAAATAAAAAAATTGAATTAAAGTGATTAGTGTACAAGCATAACAGAATTGAACCTGATGGAAAGATAATAAATTAGTCATCTTTAACAACTTCATTAGATGATGAATCCAACATGAAATTGGGAAAAAGACTAAATGATATTATTATTGCATTAGGAAAATACCACTTCTGCAAATTCAGGTTAACAAATGCCATTGATGACAACAACGAAGAGGGCAGAAAGCAGGTAATTAGCCTCACTGCAAGAGAAAAATAAGTCTGCTTACAGACTTTGCACAGAAAGGTACAAAGTAGACTTATCTGTTTGTTCCTGGAGTAAGAGATATGCTAGACTTCAGTGGATGGAGAACATACAGAAAAGAAAAAATATCTACAGAGTAGAATTGATTACATCAAGCTAAGGGAGAGGTGTAATAATGAAAAAAGATTTGTGGCAAGTTCAGTAATTTTGTTTTCTCTTTCAAAACAAGATGGCATTATGATAGAGTCCATAGGGCTTTAAAATACAATGGAAGTTTGACTGCATAAAGCAGCTCTTAAGTAGAAACCTGAGTGAAAATTAAAGTTCAGATCACTCTTTTGAACCCCTGGCTCTGTACCATTTTATAACAAATATTTTGCAACCAAGAGAGGAAACAAGATAGCAACATGTTCTACAAGTCAAAGAATTAGAAATAAAATTCTATTATGATTTATATGAATATATTCCTTCTACTTCATTAAGAATATTAAGTAACCAACACCAAGAGTTCAATGCTGAAATCATATATATACAAGGAACATTATACAGACTCAGCAGACTGAGTTTACATATTTAGAAATATAAGTATGTGCTAAGTAAATGGATTTATAATTGACATTTTAAATATCATTTAGTATAATATTGATTTTCTACTTACTATCATTTATTCTTGCTTTTTATCTGGGAATATCACTTCGAAAAGAGACAAAGAATTGAATTACGATGGTGAAGTAATAACAACAATTTTGAGAAAGTTAAGAAGAGAAAGGTAAAGGAGTAATTATGTAATTATGTTTTAATTTCAAAATAAAGAAACACAACAAAAGAAAATTAACAAGAAGCTTTTGAAATCCCTTGGAGGAATATATGAGAAATTTGGATTAGCCAGTACTGTAAGATTACAAACATTTTCTTGCATTAGTTAGTAAAGCACAGACTTTTAGAACAATATATATTTGTATTAAATTATGCATACTTTATACTTGTGTCCCTATCAAAGAAAAAGTTTCTACTTACTTAATCTGTGCCTTTATTATATCACCAGTGTCTATAGTAATTTTCTATAGAAAGCAGAGATCACATTTCTCTTCTTAAAAGTTTACATCAATGATGAATAGATTACATTTCAAACTTAGACAACCTGATTAATAATTACCATGCACTTCTGATAATATTTTTAAGCTTCACTTTCTTCATTTTCAATGTGGGATATCTAGTAATAATAATCTCATGTAATATGAAAAATAATCTTGTGATTGATGTATCAACACAGGACCTTGATAGAACATAATTAAATGTAAAGTAATGGGATTTTTAATTGATATTTTCAAAATTATTTACAGTAATCTTGTCTTTATCCTTAATATTATATTTTATTTTTATTATTATTTTTATCTGGTAATATCACTTCACATGGAGGCAAAGATACAAGTTGTGATGGAGGAGTACTAATGAATTACAATATCTTTGATGATTTAGCTTATATTATTCAACAGACATAAGCTCATTATAGAATGGCGTTATTCAAATTGTAGCGCGTGCTTGGTCTGTTTTCATAATAAAATATTCAGAAAATGACTATACTGCATGATAACAGTTAATAATTATATTACAGGTTTATATTTTGGAGTTTCTTAGAGGGTTGATACTAAATTTGCCTACACAATTATTACCTGAAACTTGAATTTATAATAATGCATAGTAGTTGAAAGTGAAATTATATGAAGAAGCACAAAATCTCACTAATATTGGCCACTTGATATTAACATAAGTGAAACAATACACACTTTTATTAGTATTAATTTTTGAAATATCAAGACTTGGATTTGAAAAATAGCTTTTGTGTTTCCTGATTATGATATTTAGGTCTTACTTGATTCTTTAAACTTATAGTTTAATATTGAAACTGAATAAAAGACTTTGTAAGGCATTCCTGTTCATGAAACATTGCAGGTATTCAATTAATATCAACTATAATGGTTCAACTTTACAACACATATGATTTGAAGAGTTTGGTCTTTGATCAGTCAAGAGTTTTCCCCAATGATTATTCAATGAGAACATTCTAAGAACACAATAATAACAGAAAATAAATGAATAAAAATATTTGTTTTTCAAGCTTTGGTTTATTTAATGATAAATAAAATTCAGCATCCTAACATCAAGTTTCCAAAATGCAGATACTGAGTAGGTCTTATATATATATATATATATATATATATATATATATATATCAGAATTATGACATGAAGAGAGTGAATATAGAGTGACAAAATGAACCCAAGAGTGTACAATTTGGTTATCATTAGTTGGCCAAAGATTGTCCTAGAGTATTAACATCCTAGTTTTTCTAGGAACATTTGCACATTAAAGTGGTAAAGTCTGATTCCAGGCAGAAGTCACTGAGACACAAAGCATGAGTCACACCAGTGTAAAGCTAGGCTAGTCTGAGGCCAGTAGGGTTGAAGCTGCCATCAGGCTTTCATTGTGAGCAGCTAGTTTCTGTAGCACAAGATGGATAAAATGTAGGTAAGAAAAGTGCCTTAAAACTGCCTATCAACCCAATTATTAATAATGAAAATTATTTTCCAGCATCTCCAGTGCACAGTCCATGTTTTCATCACTTCACATCGAATGGAGAAGCCAAACAACGTGACTGAGTTCATTCTTTTAGGAATTACAAATAATCCAGAGCTAAGGAAAATACTCTCTGCTTTGTTCCTAATCATGTATGTGGCTACAATCTTGGGAAACATACTGATTGTGGTAACAATAACCAGAAGCCCAGGCCTGAGGTCACCCATGTATTTCTTCCTTAAGTCACTATCCCTCATGGAGGTAACTTACTCTTCTGTCATTACCCCAAAGGTGATTTTGGACTCTTTCTCTAATAATGTTTCCATCTCATTGGAAGGCTGTATGGCTCAGCTCTTTGTGGATCACTTCTTTGGTGGTGTGGTGATAATTCTTCTCATTGTGATGGCCTATGACCGCTATGTGGCCATCTGTAAGCCTCTGCATTATATGACCATCATGAGTCCACGGGTGTGCTGCCTGATGGTGGGGTGGAGTTGGGTAGGTGGATTTGCTCATGCAACCATACAGATTCTCTTCATGTATCAAATACCTTTCTGTGGCCCCAATATTATAGATCATTTTATGTGTGATTTATTTCCACTATTGAAACTCGCCTGCATGGACACCTATGTTCTAGGTCTCTTAGTCATTCTCAACAGTGGAGTGATGTGTACGGCCATTTTCCTTATTCTAACTGCTTCCTATGTGATCATCCTCTGCTCCCTAAAGAACTGTAGCTCTGAAGGAAGGCTTAAAGCCCTGTCCACATGTACTTCCCACTTCACAGTGGTTGTGCTGTTCTTCGTGCCCTGTATTTTCTTGTATGTCAGACCTGTGGTCACTTATCCAGTAGACAAGATAATGGCTGTGTCCTTTACTGTTATTGAACCAATGTTAAATCCTTTGATCTACACCTTGAGGAATGCAGAGGTGAAAAATGCCCTAAGGAGGCTTCTGATGAAACAAGAGACACTGGGTGGTCACTAGCTTACTTTGGAAAATGATACTGCCCACAAAGCCAGCAGATATATTTCTTCTGTATTAATTCTACTCCATTAGAAATCTAAATCCAATGGGCATCTTTCAAGCTTAATAACCATGTAAAGATATCAGTGTACCCCATAATCAAGTTAGTGTCTTATCCTCAGCACATCAAACCATCAAATTTATACTACATCCCACACACTTTCATTCCTAAATCTCTAGGCACACAAACTAAACCAAAATGAAATCTGTATTTTCAACAGCATGAGCATTGCAAAGTTTAGCAGTATTTGGCATTACAATCCTTAATAGCTGACTTGGGGAATGCAATATTCTAAATATATCTTATATTCTAAGAGAATAGAACTTTTGCTAGACCTCATAGCCAGAGTTAATAATACACCTTGAAGTACTTGTATCTTAAGACTGCCATCACATTGTGTATCCAGTCTGTTTGTTTAACCTGACTTTAAAGAAAAAATGTAACAATCAACTTGTATTGGAATTCCCATGTGATCATCTTTTGCAACCTAAGCGAATGCATAACTGCAATGTTAACTTACATACACTCCCATGCCTTTGATCCAGACAATGTATGTGTTTCATTTGTCGAAAATATCAAATACAGAAGTTGAAAACGACTTTCTAAATTTTCTCTAAAAGTTGAAAACAATTATTTATAGATTTTTGCTGATAATGCTGTCATCTGGATCAAGTGGAATCAGTTTTAGCCACTCACTTAATCACTTGTAAAATGTTGTTAAGATTTCTTTAAATTATCTCATTATTTCCCTCATGTGATGCTTTATGTGCTGTCCAAATAAAAACATAGTGAAATGATTTTTTTCAGGAAAGACACCCAGATACATTCACAGCCATACACAGGAAGATACCCATAATCACACACAGTTACAAGACAGACACATAGACCAATGAAATACACACCAGAACTTAAAGGCACAGAATCACAGACAAACACAAAATAATGGGACAGACCCACTCACACAGAAGTACACAACAACTTTCAGGCAGGCACAGATTCAGACTTGTAAAACAGACAAACAGGAGAGAAAACAACATGAAGCATAAAATAGAAAATTTAAATCTTGACTCATCCTGTTTAAATGACTCCAGGGGAAGTGTTTGTATCTCTTTCCTTTATTTAACACCAATGTATTATTGGTAACTCAGAATTAATCACTAAGGCATGTAATGTACACATCTGACAAAATAGACTTCGAACTAAAAGTAATCAGAAGTGATAGAGAGGACACATCATTCTTATCAAACAAACAGTTAAACAAGAAGACATTGGTATTCTAAACATACTTGCCCCAATTCCACTGCATCCTATCTCATTTAAAATGTATTGTTGTATTTAAATATGAAGATTAACAATAATCGAGTAATAGTAGGTTATTTCAATGGCCCACTTTCTACAATCATATGCACAGATCATCTGGACAAACAATAAACAGGGAAACACAAGAATTAACAGACATCATACAACAAATGGACTTAATAGATATCTATAGAATATTTAACCCCAAACCAATGAAACCATATTCTACTTATTAATACTTATGAGATGGAAATTTTTCTAAAATAGAAGAAATCCTGGGGCACACAAATCTTTGCCAATTCATAAAGAATGAAATCATTCCCTATATCCTATCTTGCCACAATGAAACAAGACTTAGATTGACAGCAAAATAATCACTAATAATACAAACTCAAGGAAATTAAACAACTCATTACTGAATGATAAATGAGTTTAAGAAGAAATCAATCAACCAATAAATAAATTTGCAAAATTCATGGAAATAGTGAAATTTAAAAGATAACAAAAAGATACCTCTGGGACACATTGAAAGCAGTCCTAAGAGGAAAATATATAACTCTAAGTGGAGGAGTAATTACCTAAAAGGACTTCAGGAAATAGATATTTAATGGAAGTTTTGGTTTCTTTGTAAACTCATTTATGCTATGTAAATATGCTTTTGTTTAATCCCAAATATGGAATCTTAGTTTGGGCTTTGGTATGTCCACAGTTAAAAATTCCTTCTTGTGGGGCATGGCCTTTGCCAGTTGGTAATTGCCTGTCTTATGCAGCATTGAAAGGGGCATGGTCTAGGCTCCTGAGGAAGATCTATAGGAGATCCTGGAGAGAGGAAATGTGGCTTATGGCATGTAGCAATTTGAAGAGACCCCATATGGACAGTGTGGCAGACTGGAGATAGATAGAGAGAAATGTTTCAACTCAGAGGAGACTGTCTGCTGAGTTTGTTGTTGACTCAGATTGATATTGTCCTAATTAGAACTCACTGACCTTAAACATCTGCATTCACCTTCTTTATCACATACATTGTTAAGGGGTTTATAGAAGGGAAGTAGGGGCTTCAATAAGCCAAATAAAATGAGTTTAAAAATGACCATCTGAGATCCAAGATGGCAGCACCTAACACACACCTTGTTTGATTGGCAGGACAGCAGTGACTATTCAGCAACATAAAGACTGATGTGAAAACCACAAAACACCAGTACTGGTGACCCACAGGTGAGAGGGGTCCAAATTGTGTGGAGCATGGTTGGGTCAGGCCTCCGGCCCCCTAGCAAAACTACTAGCCTCCCACGGCTTGTGCCACACATCTACCTTGCAGGCAGCCTCTGAAATCACAAGGAACAGAATGAAGATTGACTTGCAAGAACACCAGCATCTGTGGGTTCTATCACCAAGCAGGCACCACAGTTGGAACACAAGTGGATCTGACCTCAGGTCACCCTGAAAATCCACAGAAAGTTCCGAGGTCCATCAGGCATTGGGCACATATTCCAATCAGAGAAATTACAATGGGAAGAGGTCAGCATAAGAACACAAACAACAATCCCCAGACCATTTAATACCACCAGAAATCAGCAGTCCAATCATGACAATAAGCCCTGGAGATACTACCACATCTGACCCACAAGAGAAAGATTTCAAATCTGAGGCTATGAAAATGATAGAGGCCTTAAAGTAGGAAAATAAATCCCTCAAAGAAGAATAGGAATACACAAAGAAAGAAATGAAAGATTGAACAAATTACTTAAAGAAACCACAATCAAACAAAAGAAGGAAATTAATAAAAGGTTTAAAGATCTAAAAATGAAAATAGAAGCTAAGAAGAAAATATAATCTGAAATAATCCTGAAAATAGAAAACCTAGAGAAGAGAACAGGATCCACAGACACAAGCATTACCAACACATTTCAAGAGATGGAAGAAATAATATCATGGATAGTAGATATGACTGAAGAAATTGAGATAGCACTCAAAGAAAATGTTAAATCTATAAAAGGCTCCTGAGACAGAATATCCAAGATATCTGGGATGCTATTAAAAGACCAAACATAAGAATCATAGGGATAGAGAAAAAAGAAGACTCCCAATTGTAGGGCCCAGAAAATATTTTCAACAAAAACATGGAAGAAAACTTCCCCAACCTAAACAAAGAATTAGTCCTCTTCTCAGCACCTCACAGAATCTTCTCCAAAATTGACCATAGTCTTGGCCACAAAGCAAACCTCAACAAATTAAAAAGATTTAAATAATCCCTTGCATCTTATCAGACCACCAGGGACTAAAGCAGGAACTCAATAACAACAAAACCAACAGAACACCTAGAAACTCATGGAAACTGAACAACTCCCTA
>OU015745.1:145055586-145069409 GCA_907169655.1 Acomys percivali | reverse complement strand
GGAGGTCACTACAAACCACCTCCCAACATCAGAGTCACCAAAATGACAAGGGGACAACGAAAGAACGCTAACAAAAACCAAAACAGGATGGCATCACCAGATCCCAGCAATACCAATGAAAACAATATGGAGAACCCAACAACAATTGATATACAAGAAAACTACCTCAAGTCCTTAGTAAGTAAGATGATAATGGAAGAAACAAATAAAATCTGTAAACAAATGCAGGAGGAGGCAAACAAGAGGGCTGAAGACTTAAAAGAGTCATATAAAGAGGCATTTGAAGAATATCAGAAAAATACAAATATCCAGATGAAGGAAATCATTAAAACAGTTCAAGACCTGAAGATAAAAATGGAAGCTATCATAAAAGAACACACGGAAGAAAAACGTGATCGAGAAGCTTCAGAAAAGAAAGCAAGCATCTCAGAGGTGGCCTTATCTAACAGATTGCAAGAAATGGAAGAACGGATATCGGGACTTGAAGATACAATCGCAGAACTGGAAACATCCGTCCAGGACAATGCTAAATCTGAAAATTTCCTGACACAGAGCATCCGTGAAATAAAAGACAACTTGAAAAGACAAAACTTGAGAATAATAGAGATAGAGGAAAGAGAAGGCAACCGACTCCACACCCCAGAGAATATCTTTAATCGAATAATAGAAGAAAATTTCCCCAATTTGAAGAAGGAGATGCATATGAGCATACAAGAGGCCTACAGAACACCAAATAGAATAGACCTGAAAAGAAAATCTTCCCGCCACATAATAATAACAACACAAAATATACAGAATAAAGAAAAAATATTAAAAGTGGCAAGAGAAAAAGGCCGAGTAACATATGAAGGCAAACCTATCAGAATTACTCCTGACTTCTCAGAAGAGACCATGAAAGCCAGAAGGGCCTGGACAGAGGTTCTGCAAACCCTAAGAGAACACAGATACCAGGCAAGAATACTTTACCCAGCGAAATTATCAATAACCATTGACAGAGAAAACAAGATCTTCCATGACAAAAACAAATTCAAACAGTACCTAGCCACAAATCCAGCTTTACAGAAGTTACTACAAGGAAAACTCCACCTCAAAGAATCAAACTACAACCAAAACTACATAGGAAATAGGTAACTATAGCATCGCAAAATCACAACCTCACAAAATCTCGACTGTTACAAATGCCAAAAATGAAGGGACTTAGCAATCACTGGACATTAATATCTCTCAATGTCAATGGTCTCAATTCTCCAATAAAAAGACACAGACTAACTGACTGGATGCATAAACATGACCCAACATTCTTCTGCATTCAAGAAACACATCTCAACCACAAGGACAGACATTGTCTTAGAGTGAAAGGTTGGGGAAAAATATACCAAGCAAATGGTCACAAGAAACAAGTTGGGGTAGCCATTCTAATATCTAATAAAATAGACTTTCAACCAAAATTGATCAAAAGTGATGAGGACGGACACTTCGTTCTCATCAAAGGTAAAGTCAATCAAGAAAACATCACGATTTTGAACATCTATGCTCCTACTACAAGGGCTCCCACATTTGTAAAAGAGTTATTAACAAAACTTGAACCACTCATTGATACCCACACATTAATAGTGGGAGACTTCAACACCCCTCTTTCACTCAAGGATAGGTCCTTGAATCAAAAACTAAGCCGGGAAATAACTTCATTAACCAATGCCATGAATCATATGGATCTAACAGATATCTACAGAACTTTTCACCCAAATGCAAAGGAGTATACCTTTTTCTCAGCACCCCATGGAACGTTCTCCAAAATTGATCATATAGTGGGTCACGAAGCAAACCTCAACAGATACAAGAGGATTGAAATAATACCTTGTATCTTATCAGATCACCATGGTCTAAGGCTGGTCTTCAACAACAACAACAGAAATAACAAAAGGCGTACTAACACATGGAAACTAAACAACTTTCTCCTTAATGACACATGGGTCATGGAAGAAATAAGGGGAGAAATAAAAGACTTCCTGAAATTCAATGAAAATGATGGAACAACATATCCAAATTTGTGGGACACATTGATAGCAGTGCTAAGAGGAAAATTCATAGCACTAAGCGCCTTTAAAAAGAAAATGGAAACATCCCACATAAACAACTTAACAACACATCTGGAAGCTTTAGAAAAAAAAGAAGCAGAAACACCCAAGAGGAGTAGACGCCTAGAAATAATTAAACTCAGGGCTGAAATCAATAAATTAGAAACAAAGAGAACAATCCAAAGAATCAACAAAACCAAGAGCTGGTTCTTTGAGAAAATTAACAAGATAGACAAACTACAAAATACTTTGAAGATATTGAAAGAACAATTCTCAACTTCATATGGAGAAACAAAAAGCCCAGAATAGCAAAAACAATCCTATACAATAAAAAATCCTCTGGAGGAATCTCCATACCTGATCTCAAGCTGTACTATAGAGCAACAGTAACTAAAACAGCATGGTACTGGCACAGCAATAGGCTAGTGGATCAATGGAATCGAACTGAAGACCCAGAGATGAATCCGCACACTTTGGGTCACTTGATTTTTGACAAAGAAGCCAAATCCATTCAATGGAAAAACGACAGCATCTTCAACAAATGGTGCTGGTCTAACTGGATGTCTACATGTAGAAAAATGCAATTAGTCCCTATTTGTCACCATGCACAAAAATCAAGTCCAAGTGGATTAAAGACCTCAACCTAAAACCAGAGACATTAACCCAATTAGAGGAAAAAGTGGGGAAGAGTCTGGAACACATAGGTACAGGAGAAAACTTCCTGAATAGAACACCAACAGCCCAGGCCTTAGCATCAACAATTAATAAATGGGACCTCATGAGGCTGAGAAGCTTCTGTAAGGCAGGTGACACTGTCAAGAGAACAAAGCGACAGCCTACAGACTGGGAAAAGATCTTCATCAACCCTTCATCTGACAAAGATCTAATATCCAAAATATATAAAGAACTCAAGAAATTAAACACTACCAAACCAAATAACCCAATAGAGAAATGGGGCTCAGAACTAAACAGAGAATTCTCAATAGAGGAATATCAAATGGTGGAGAAACACTTAAAGAAATGCTCGACCTCCTTAGTCATCAGAGAAATGCAAATCAAAACGACACTGAGATTCCATCTTACACCCATCAGAATGGCTAAGATCAATAATTCAACTGACACCACATGCTGGCGAGGATGTGGAGAGAGAGGAACACTCCTTCACTGCTGGTGGGAATGCAAACTAGTACAACCACTTTGGAAATCTATCTGACGTTTTCTCAGAAAAATGGGAATAGGGCTTCCTCAAGACCCAGCTATTCCATTCCTTGGAATATACCCAGAATATGCACTACCACACAACAGGGACATATGCTCAACCATGTTCATAGCTGCCTTATTCATAATAGCCAGAACCTGGAAACAACCTACATGTCCATCAGTAGAAGAATGGATAAAGAAACTGTGGTATATTTACACTATGGAATACTACTCAGCTATTAAAAACAAGGAATTTCCGAAATTTGTGGACAAATGGATTGAACTAGAAATTATCATAATGAGTGAGTTCACCCAGAAGCAAAAAGAGTCAAATGGTATATACTCACTTATATCGAGACACTAGGCCAAGGGGTATGCCCCCATGATAAACTTTACCTACCAAGAAAGTGGGTCAGAGGGGAGAAAATCCTATTGAGACTTTAGGGGTGAGAAGCCTGGAAGAATGAGGAAATAGAAGGATCCAGTGGGTCCTGGAAAAATACAGGCAGGTCTGGGCCCTCTAGTCCTCCTCAAACTATGGCACCAGCCAAGGAAAATATAGCAGTAAACTTCGAACCCCTACCCAGTCTAGCCGATGAACAGGACATTCTCCACCATTAAGTGGAGAAGGGGATCTGACTTTCACACAAACTCTGGTGCCCCATATCGGACCATGTCCCTTGGATGGGGAGGCCTGGTGGCACTCAGAGGAAAGATAATAAGTCACCAAGTAGAGACTTGATACCCTAGGAGCATATACAGGGGGAGGAGGTCCCCCTCAGTCACAGACATAGGGGAAGGGAGTAGAGGGGGAAACGGGAGGGAGGAAAGAAAGGGAGGATACAAGGGATGGGGCTAACAATTGAGATGTAATATGAATAAATTAATAAAAAAATATCATTAACCATGACCAAGTAGACTTCATCCCAGTCATTCAGGGGTGGCTTAATATATGGAAATACATCAATGTAATCAATCATATAAGCAAACTGAAAGAAAAAACATATCATCACTTCCTTATATGCCAAAAGAGCATTTGATAAATGGTCTAACTGAAAGGCTACATGTAAAAAAATGCTAATAGACCCATATTTATCACCATGCATGAAACTAAAGTGCAAATGGATTAAAGTCTTCAACTTAAAAATGTACACTCTAAATCTGTTAGAAGAAAAAGTGGGGACCCTTCAACTCATTGGCACAGGAAACAACTTCCTGAACAGAACACAAGTAGCTCAAGATCCAAGATCAGAAATGAATAAGTGGGACCTCATGAAATTGAAAGTTTCTGTAAGGCAAAGGAAAGAGAAGACAGAACAAAATGACAGCCTGCATATTGGGAGAAAACCTTTACCAACCCTACATCTAACACAGGGTTAATATCCAAAATATACAAAGAACTCAAGAATTAAACACCACCACGCCAAATATCCCAATAAAACTGGGATATAGAGCTAAACAGAGAATTCATGACAAAGGAATATTGAATGGCTGAGAACACTTAAATGCTCAACATCCATAATCATCTGGGAAATGAAAATCAAAATGCATCTGAGAGTCCATCTTACACCTATCTGAATGGCTAATTTCAAAAACTCAGGTGACAACACATGCTGGTGAGGATGTGGAGAAAACGGAACACTCCTCCATTGCTGATGAAAGTGGAAACTTGTACAACCACTTCAGAAATCAATGTGGCACTTTCTCAGAAAATTGGGAATAATTCTACCACAAGACCCAGCCATGCCACTCCTGGGCATATACCCTGAGGATGCTTCACCATACAACAAGGATGTTTGTTCAAGTACTTTCATAGCACCCTTATTTGTAATAGCCAGAATCTTCCTTAACAGAAGAATAGATAAAGAAACTATGGTACATTAACACAATGGAATACTATTCAACTATCAAAACAAGTAAATCTCGAAATTTTTAGGCAAATGGATGGAGTTAGAGACAATCATCCTGAGTGATGTAACCTACACCCTGAAAGACATAAATGGTATATGCTCTTTCATAAGCAAATATTATACACTTAATACAGGATGGCTACATTACAATACAGAGAATTGTACACCAAACAAGAACCAAGTATGATGTGGATCTAGACCCTCTGCTTATTTATAATAAACAGGCATCACAGGCTCCTTGTGGACCCTCAATATGAGGAGTAGGGACTACTTCTGACATAGACTCTATCCTCTCAAAGTTGATCACTTCCTCCCTGGCAGGGTGGCTCTGCCATGCTACAAAGGAAGAGGACACAGTTAGTACAGATGAGACTTGATAGGCTGAGGTCAGATGTTAGGGGACAAAGGCTCCTCTTTCTAGAACTAGGGGAGGGAGGGAGAGGAGATGAAGGAGGGAGGGTGGTATTGGGAGATGATGAGGGAGAGGGGATGAGTGAAGAATTCTGTTGGAGTTTAATGATAATTGAATATTTATTTCATTTCTATTAGATTTTCCTATTTGGTAAAGTATAGATTTTTAAAGTATGTCTTTATGTTTCTCTGGATTTTATTCGTATATATTGTGCTATAAACTACCTAGCACTACTTTCATTGTCTGAGTGTTTTATAAGTCTGAGTATGTTGCATATTCATTTTCATTCAATTCTAGAAAACCTTTAATTTTTTTCCAAATTTCATTCAACCTATTTTTTAAATTTTGGCATAGAGCTATTCAGTTTCCATGAGTTTGATCTGTTGTTTCTATTACTGTTGCTATGTAGCTTAAATACTGGTGGTCTTATAGGATGCACGGTATTACTTTAGTTGTTTTGTATCTGTTGGGACTTGCTTTGAGATCAAGTAAGTGGTTCATTTTGGAAAAGATTCATAAGCTGCAGAGAAGAAGGTAAATTATTTTGTGTTTGGGTAAACTGTTCTGTAATTATTTGTTAGGTCCAGTTGGTTTATGACATCATAATGCTCTAATCTTTCTCTGTCTCATTTTTGTCTAGACGACATGAGTATTGATGGGAGTGGGGAAGTTAAATCACCAATATCACTGTGAGGTGGTGAATGTGTGATTTAAACAGTAGTAGTATTTTTTTTATGAAGTTGGGTATTTTTACACTTGGTGCATAATGCTCAGAATTACAATATTCTCCTGGTAGATTTTCTTTGATAACTTTGTAGTGTCCTTCTCTATCTCCCTATCTCTTCACATCAGTTTTTGGCAGATGTCTTTTTTCCATATATTAAAACGGCTACACCAACATCCTTCTAGTGACTATTTTCCTTTTGTCAAACTTTTAACCCAAGATGATATCTATCCTTGATATTAAGATGTGTTTCACAGATGCAGGAGATTTATGTATTATGCTTTTACATCCGTTTTGTTTTATTGTTGTTGTTTTGTTTTATTGGTGTTTACTTTTGTTTTGAATTGAGATTAGTGATGCTGAGCAATGTTTTTTTTATTCCTTTTACTTTGTTGTTATGATGTGAGGTTTTCACAACCTCCTTGTGATTTTCAGTCTTGGAATATTTGTTCCTTATGTTTTCTTAGATGTAATTAACCTTCTGGTTAAAGTTTTATTTCTAGTGCCTTATGTAGCATGTAGAGCTCAACTTATAGATAGATAATACTTATTTTTTGGTTTATCCAGGATTTCTTTTTCTTTGTATACTTTGATTGAAAGTCCTTTTTTGTATAATAGTCTGAGCTGACATCTGTGGTCCCTTAGAGTATGCAGAGTCTTAGGGTCTTTTGGCTTTTAAAGTCTCCATTGAAAAGAAAATTCTAATATGTCTGATTTTATATGTTCCTTGTTTTTTTCCTTGCAACTTTTAAAAATCTTTCCCTGTTCTGTACATATAGTATTTTGATCGTCATATGGAGGGAGCAAGGGTCTTTTTTCTGGTCCAGTCTATTTCATGTTATGTATAGTTCTTGCACCTTGATAGGCATCTCCGTCTTTCAGTTGGGGAGCTTTTATCCTACAATTTTGTTTAAAATTTTTTTCTATACGTGCTGTCATAGGTTTTTGTAGTAGGAGTTACTGTAGTTGGGTTTCTAAGTTATAGTGGAGACATTTTACCTTGTATTAATTATTGTGGATTTGTGCTGGTACTTAGGCATCAAAGCTTGATCTTATTTTAATTCTTGGTGTTGAAATCTGACTTTGTCTTTGCTGGGTAGATGTAGCATTCTTTGGTTTCTTTTACCTAAATTTCCTCATGAATCATAAAAGTCTTTATTCTTTATTGGCTACAAATACAGAGAAAAATATATGGAATACAGTACTTAAAATGTGTGCAATATAATCATTGTTATAAATAATTGTGGTCTTATCTAAATAGTCCTGCAGAAGTGCCTCCTAGCTTTCCATGAACAATTACCTCAAATCTATTTCTCCTTATCATAGACAGATCTTCAATATTATGATTTAAGTAAAACAAAAAGTCCTTCTTTAGAAATTGTAATTTCAGTTTAAAGTTATCTACTCTCACATCAAGATTCTTAGAAAAAATCAATATTTTGCTTTGTACATACCACTTGGTATATTTTACACATACCATTTCTTTTCAGTGTTCACCCTTGTCACCACATCATACAAACAGTAAAACAGTAAAGATTTTTCACATGTATTGATGGATGGTCCTCATATTACTGGACTCAGCTTTGTATTTAGAAGATACAAAAGCAGTTTGCCTAATTTAGTTATATTGCTGAAGGGAATTTAAACTAGCCAAGCCACTATAGAAATTAGTATGAAAATAGAAAACAGAATACCCATATGATAACACTGCTGGGGGATACACCTGAGGGAATCCAATTGTATGAAAGAGTTGGGGGTTGGAAGTACATGGGGGTATTGAAAGGAACTCCACAAGGGGACTATCAAGGCTGGTGGATCTGGACCCAGGGGAGCTAGCACAAACTGATGCGCCAACCAAGGACATTGAAAGCAGAGAACCTTGAACCCTTGTTCAGATGTAGCTCATTCTCCTTGTGAGGAAGTGGGAGTACAGAGAGTGGGGAATGCTGGTGAAAATTTGAACTTTAAAACAAAGTGTCACCTTATCGACTTCTACCAGAAAGGCTGGAGCCCAGATTCCAACCACTTTTTTGAGCCACTGTGTGCCTTGGGATGACTCAGTATTACTGTTACTGAGGTGTTCTGTGTGATGAATAGTCAGCATTTCATGATAAGTAGGGGTGTAAGTGTGTGTGTGCATGTGCACATCTGCACCTGTCCGTGCACATCTGCACCTGTCCGTGCACATATGTGCCTGTTGCTGCAAAAGTATGTACCTGTCTCTTCTGTTACTTCCTTCCATGTCTTCCTAGTACAGACAGCCCTTGGTATCCATGGAGTCCACATCTTCACACTGAACCCACTTCAAATGAGAAATAAACTGAGGCCTATAATGGCCCAGGCTGCACTGAACAAGGACAGGTGGATCCCTGTTGTCTTTATCTCCCAAACAATACACACAACTATTTACATTGCGTTTGCATTGTTTGAGCTATGGATAATCTGTAGTTGAGCTATGGTACACAGGGAGATATATTTGGATGTATATAAATCTTATGTCATTTTCTATATGGAGAATTTTTAAAGTGGAGCAGGGGTCCTCAGAAGCAGTTCCTTGAGATACCAAGGGAACACTGTATCTTCTGCAGCTGTTTGTGTCACAACTGTCACTGAGTAAGTGGCTGGAACTGTGTTTGCTCCTTATCTTCTGAAGTCGTGTATGTAGTTTAAGGATGAGGATAATACATGCACAGAGTATCATGACAATTGGCTGCATTTTCAACAATTTCTATCTTGAATCTGCCCAAGTCCAGGATTCACTCCCAGAAAACATCCTGACTCATCTCTGTTGGTACATGAATGCCAGCACTTTGTGATCCTCATGGCAGCCCCTGAAGGCTAGGCTACCAGCCTATGTGTCACTAAGCAGCATCTGTCATCCCAGATGGTCTGTTTCTAGGGTAGGATTGCACTAAATCTCTTTCTGGACTTGGAGTGCTCATTTTTCTTTGTTACTCTTTGGTGTGCTTGAAAACTTGAAGCAGCTTGCAGCCCTTGACCCAGGACATGTTTGATTATGTGCCCCATGGTGGAAGATGTCTGAGCAGGGTGAGAGACCAACAAAGTTCATCTCTGTGCCAGGAACCATTTTGTAAACCCAGTACTATGAGTAATAAATATACTCCAAGAAATAAAGGAATTTATAAGCATCCATTTGGTCTTCACTTTTCTAAGTATAAGACATAGCAAATGACCTAATACAAATATAATAGATAAGATACCTCTCCTAAGTCTGTAAATACCAGCGTGATAATAATAGAAAATTTATGGTTATTTTATGTTTAAATCATAGATACAAATACTATCTAAACACAGGCAGTAGCAATATGTGGAATTTCAGAGACAGAGTTATTGAAGGGACAAAACATCTAAAAATTATTCTCAGTTGTGTGGATGACAGTAATAGAATGAAGAGCCCTGGCCTCACCCGTGTCGAGATAGTTAGGTAAGAGCACGCCCTTCTCAGGCACCTGCTAGTCCAGTATTCTAATGAGTCACTGCTGATTGAGCAAGAACACTGAAAATGTAGGACATTAGTACTTCTCAATTATCAAAAAAGAACTTCTATCACAAACATTTCTAAATTTGAAACATTTTAGAACAGCTACTTTTCTGAAAATAAAAATATTTAGGGCCTAATTTTTTGAGTAAGGAACATTTTTAAACTTTTTAAGTTTTGATGAAGTTTCAGAGAATGTCTGAACTGATGAGATCATAAGAGTAAGCGAAAGAAAATGCTGATGCAGGGGCCTTGATATGTTGCCAAGATAAGCAGAGTTCTCTTTGCCTTGTATATTTTCAGCTAAGTATATTTTCAGCTCAGTGGCAGATTTTACGACTTAATGTTATAGCTAATAATTAAATAGGTAATGCTAAGATGTTTATGATTCCTTCGTTTGATTTGTTTTGAAGTATCAGGCAGCTGAGTCCCGTTGTAGCTCTGCCTGTGGGAAAACTCTATTCATGGGAATTTACTGGTAAAGTGATTAGATCCTCAGTCAGTGGAGATGTAGCCACTAAGGGATGCAACTAAAGTGACAAAAACCTACATGTCTTAGAAATTTGTAGTATAGGCAATAGTCACTGTGACCTCTTTGTCATCAAATACATTACCCAAAGGACAATATGTTACTTATGTTTATATTTAGGAAGACTTTAGAAAATAAGCTCAAAATATAGCTGAAAGATGGGCACAGTTTGATGAATGACACTATAAAGAGCTTCTGGCTGCATTTTGGAATACTTCATGTAGAAGTCCCTTTTTTCTGCCTTAAAGCTGTTTCCTCTTTAAGTCCATGAACATCTGCTTTTAATGTTCTGTAAAATTATTAAAAATTCTATTTCTATCAAGATAACTTCCTTGTGGGACTGGATTATCTGCTCCTATTGTGATTCTTAGCTCTTCTGTAGGGAAGTACACATGAGAATAGTGCTGCTGGAGCTGTGTCTTTGATCACCTTGACCTAGGCTTTGAATCACCTATACAATCTTTTCTTTTACTTACTAGGGTCATCAAGATAACCAGCTTTTGTGGGTCACAGAGATCACAACAAAATAAAATTGAAGGTAGTTTTAAAAATTACTCTATTGCTAAACAGGTTCATGCTAATCTGAGATACATTTTCAATTGCCCAATATACTAACAATTATACATTTGAAGTGTCACTAATTCTTTTGAGTGTCCTATTATGTGCACAATTTCATCTGATGATGGAAAGCCCAGAGCTATCAGAAATTTATAATTAGAATTTTTACTTCCTTTTGGAAATTGTCAAAAAGCTCATATACAAAAAGAATATGAAGACTGAATTGAGAGACCAAATTGTGGTTCAGTTCTTGTATTTGGTTATCACATGTCTAAGATCTGGAGTAATAGTGATAAAATATAGTAAATAGACTTTTTGAAGTAAGATGCCATGGGATTGACAGCGACGCTTTGATGGTGATACTTCCATTTTTGGAGGTAAGCATGACACCTGACTTGCTGCAGAGTCATAGATCAACTTAATAATATCGACTGAATCAAGGTAACTTTGTATATATAACAAAAATTTGAACTTTGATAAAATAATAAATTGATCATAATTAAACATAACATTAAAAAGATAAAACCAACATTAAAAAATAAAATATAAATAAATTATTGCTAACATGGGATCTATACAAGTGCATTTAAAAAGCATTTAGGATGATTGTAATGAATAGAGTGGTGAGAAAGAAGTGAGGTATGAAGGAGGGAAGATGAGGAACTTGTTGGCAGAATATAAGCAAAAGCAGTGAGAAGATGAGAAGCTTACAGTTATGAAAAATGACTAAATAGTTGGTTGACTACTGTTCTGAAAACATCATGTCTTTTATTTCCTTTATAGACATTGGAATAGTTGCATATAGTGTACAGAAAATTTAGAGTAAATGCACTACTGGGCATATAATCATGCAGAAACACATATACTCAGATATTGTTATGTTGCAAGTTTTAATTAAAAAAATTGAGAGATCTCATGTCTATTGTGAGTGTTTGCAATGGGTTAATTTACTGTGTTTTGTATTTGAAAAGATTAAAGACAAAGTTAATAGTTATAATTTTTTTCTTTTTTTAGGATCCTGGGTACTGGGTTTCATAAACACAGTTTCATACAAGATATAATACACTTTACCTATGTTTTACCTCCATACTTACTCTTCTCTTTCTTCCACTGTTATTTGTTCTATCCATTTCTCTAGACTACTCACTTCTATATTTGTCTCATTTACTCATACATAATCTCACAAATCATCATAAAATCTAAACTCTACAGGTGCTTTCTGCAGTATTAAATGTCCAGTAGTCAGGAAGAAGCCTCATAAGAGAGCTAACAATGCTCACTCTGTGTCAAGACTTCTGTCACTGCAAAATGCACACTGCGGTGTGTGTTTCTGTAGTCAGAGAACTACAGGGCCCTGGGAGGGTCACAAAAGAAGAGAGTGAAGATTGATTTGACTGTTATTGAAGACAGTTTGACTGTCAAACTAAGTTGAGATGTATGTTATAAATGAAGAGATAATTGTTACTGATTTACAGGTCTGAAGAAAAAAAGATAGAATTTTTATATATTGTTACATGCACATGTTTCCTATCATTTTAAACTATCTTAGCCTTTGTGATTACTTTTAGGAAATATTACTTGGAAGCTTTAAGACTGGATGCAGGTAAGGTCTGAAAATTTTTGTGTAGTAATGTAGTAGTCCTAAATATGGCTTCTTTTAGGGTTTAGCCTTCTACAAGTTTATTACAATAATTTTGAGATGCAGAAAGTTAGAGGTTCATCATATACCAGGAGTTGCATAATAAAATAATAACAGTTATTTATTCTGGTTCCCAAAGATATATTCACTCTACTTCATTATTAGTATTCAAGAATTTTGAAACTCTTGAGTTTGTGATGCGATAATTTGGTGTTAGTGTATGCTTTAGATTTACAAAGAACATTTGGCAGCAGTCTATTTGAAGTAGTAATATAGAGCGTACAAAGTGTATTTAAATAACATAAGTCAAAACTTATATTTGTGATTTAGCAAAGATAATTTTATTACTTACTAAGGCTTTTTAAAATTTATACAAATGACTGTTGTAACATTTTAAAAAAATGATCTATTCACTTTACATCGAGATTGCAGGCCCCTCCCTTCTTTCCTCCTGCTCCTTCCTTCATAGCCTCTTCCCCCAACTCTCCTCCCTTTGTCCTCAGAAAAGGGGAGGCTATCATCAAGCCACCCCAACACATTAAATCACATCAGAACTGAGCTCCTCCTTATCCACTGAGGCCAAGCAAGGCATCTCTGTTAGAGCAAAGTGATCAGAAGCAGGCAGCAGAATCCATGTCACAGACAGCACTCACTCATTTTCCTGGGGGACCCAGATAAAGATCAAACTGCCCCTCAGTTACATTTGTATAGGCAGCGTAGGTCCTTCCATGCATGCTTCCTTGTTGATGCTTTCATCTCTGTAAGCCCCCATGCATCTACATGAGTTGATGCTGTTGATCTTTTTGAAGTGAGCTTGTCTCCTCTGGGTCCTCCTGTCTTTCCCTCACACTCTTCTACAGGACTCCCAGAGTAGCGCCTAATGGTCGGCTGTGAGTCCCACCATTTGATTCAATCAGTTTCTAGGGGTACTCTCAGAGAATGGTTACATTAGGCTCCTGTCTGTAATATAGCAGAGTATCCTTAATGCTGTCAGGGGCTGCCATTGTCCCTTGGGGTGGGTCTCAGATACAGCTATCTGTGGCCATTTTATTTCTTCAGAGTTTTAGTTTAATTCGTAACTTGTAGTTCAGTATGAGAGTATCTGATATGAGATATTTTCTCTCCCTCTTTGTCTCTCTATCTTACTGCTTCTCTCTGTCTCTATATGTCTCTTACTCTGGCTGTATCTCTGTCTCCTCTCTGTCTCTCTGTCTCTGTCTCTGTCTCTGTCTCTCTCTCTCTCTCTCTCTCTCTCTCTCTCTCTCTCTCTCTCT
>OU015745.1:144992869-145055576 GCA_907169655.1 Acomys percivali | reverse complement strand
TCTCTCTCTCTCTCTCTCTCTCTCTCTCTCTCTCTCTCTCTCTCTCTCTGTGTATATGTGTGTATGTAACTCAGAAGTCAATATCCAGTATCATTCTTCATGTGCTTCCAGCTTTCCTTTTGAAGTGTGGTGTTTAATTGCCCTGGATCTCATGAAATGTGTTAGATGCTAGATTTCATGATTCATGGGTCCATCTGTCGCAGCCTTGCAAACGCTATGATTAAAAACATGGTCATTTGTACTCTGCTTTTTAAATGTGCTGTGAGGATCAAATTCAGGTCTTCATGACAAGCACTTTATATTGAATTGTATTTCTATAAAACTTAATATTTCTAAGTCTCAACTTCTTTATTCTCAAAATAAACTTCTAATAGTAGTCATCTTGTGTGATACAAAAATAATGCATTTACAGACATACTGCTTGAAGAAAGGTAATAAGCACAAAATAAAGTAAGTTTTATAATTTGCCATTTTCACTCTCATTTGGAATCCTTTGTTTCATATGGTGATTTCACAAGTAAAACAGAAAGAAAAGAAGTGGGTTATTATGGTATATTGATAATGGCCTTACATTACTCTTTTATACTTATAATATTTGTACCATTCCACTGACTTAGAGTATATGAGGTGATGGTGTCAGGCACATTATAGATATGACATTTTGGTAGTGATAAATGTTCTTAAGGTTTAATTTATTTTAAAAGAGGTGCTCATAAAATTGTTTAATACTTGATAAATTAAGTGATGACTTCATATATACTAAATTTAGGATGAAATATATATTCAAATATATGTGCATGTATATAATATAAAGTTAAAATATTGACTCTTTATAGGAGATTCACTGAATTTTAATACTGATTTGTTGAATGAAACAAGCATAGGAAGCATACATTTATTTCAGAGAAATAATAAAATTATATAATAAATATCATCCATATTCAGCACTAGATATTAACCTGGGAGAAATAATATGGATTGTGATTACATTTAGATTTAGACGGAGAAATTCTAAACTCAAATTTGACTTAAGCATTTACTATTTATGACAATTTTTCCTGCCACCGTTTTAAGCCTCCTTTTCTAACCTCTAAAATAAATAAAACAACACTGTAAGACATCAAATTTCATGAGGCATAGTAGAGACTCACCAATTAGTCACAATATAAAATCATGTTATTAATAGTCCAGTTGTATAAGGTAAATGTTTGGATGGGAAAAATGTTGTCTTTGACTAGTGAGGAGTCTTTGGTGTTTGATTTTTCTCAAGGCTCTTTAACTAGAACACTGTAAATGTTTAGTGAATGCATGCCATGAATACATACAGACTTGTATAGTTCCAAGGTGTAGATGGACTATTACATGAAGCTTAGCATTCTACCTTCAAGTGGGCAAAAAGCAGAGGTTTTGATATGTTCTAGGGTTTTGCACATGGAGTCTTTCTTTTATTGTGTGTGAAAAAATAATATAGGCACCATGAGGTATGAGCCATAGAATGACAAGAGTGTTCTAAGCCGTTTATTAAACACCTGTTAGCTAATATACTCCAATGGTCAAGGTTTTCTCAGACTTTCTCAGAATTATATAACAGTCATAAGAAATGTGTGCACATTTAGTTATAAAGAAAAATTCTCAACGTGTTCAAGCAGCAAGTACTAGGACAGGAATCAAGGCTTGAAATAATAAAAAAATAAAGCTGTTATGAATTCAATAGGACTGAAACTTTTACTCTTAGCTGTTGGCTTCTGCATAAATAGATGGAGAAAATGTGTGTTAGGAAGATATGAGCCACCAAGAAAAACATGTTCACAGCATCATGTGATGACTCACTAAAAGTAATATTCCCTTTTCAGATTCTCCAGTGCAGAGTTTTATATATTATTCCACTCACAAAAATGGTGAATCAAAACAATGTGACAGAGTTTATTCTGTTGGGAATTACAGGGAATCCAGAGCTGAGGCAAATATTCTCCACTTTGTTTCTAATTATGTACATGGCCACGGTGTTTGGAAATCTACTCATTGTGGTAACCATAACCAGAAGCCCGAGTCTGAGGTCACCCATGTACTTCTTCCTTTTCTCTCTGTCACTCATGGATGTCACTTACTCTTCTGTCATTGCTCCAAAGTTGATTATGGATTCCCTTTCTGAGAAAACTACTGTCTCGTTTGAAGGTTGTATGACACAGCTGTTTGCAGAACATTTCTTTGGTGGAGTGAGCATCATCCTTCTCATTGTGATGGCCTTTGATCGTTATGTGGCCATCTGTAAGCCTCTGCACTACATGACCATCATGAGTACTAGGATGTGCTGCTTCATGGTAGGGGGGGCTTGGGTTGGGGGATCCATGCATGCAACCATTCAGCTTCTTTTTATGTATCAAATACCATTCTGTGGTCCTAACATCATTGACCACTTTATGTGTGACTTGTTTCCATTGCTGAAATTGGCCTGCATGGATACACATGTCTTGGGTCTTTTAGTCATTCTCAACAGTGGGGTGATGTGTGTCTCCATCTTTCTTATACTGCTTGCTTCCTACATTGTCATCCTCTGCTCCCTCAAGTCTTACAGCTCTGAAGGGAGACGTAAAGCCATCTCTACATGTAGCTCACACTTCACAGTGGTTGTGCTGTTTTTTGTGCCATGTATTTTCTTATATATGAGGCCTGTGGAGACATTTCCAATAGACAAAGCAATGGCTGTGTCCTTTACTGTTGTTGAACCAATGTTAAATCCCTTGATCTACACCTTGAGAAATGCAGAAGTAAAAAATGCTCTAAAGAACATGTGCATGAAACAAAGGACCAGGAGTGCCACAAATTGTTAATATGAAGAAATATTTCATGCAAATATAGTGAAGATCTGCTCTTCCCACTTATTTCAATCTTCTGGGAATTATATTTACATTCAATTACATAGATGAGGATGTTCTAATCATCCACAATGAAATTATCACATATCTTTTGTTAATATAATTTTTAAAGTTTCTTCTCTTTTATGTTCTGTATTACTGAATTAATGCACATTAGTGGGACTCATTAAACAGAGTAACTAACTGCTGAAAACCTAAATTTCTAAAACATTTGACTTTTAGGACAAACCTTGACTTTGTGGTAAAATATAAGAACTCACTACTGTTGATAATTACTGATTAGATTATTAAAATGTAAAAACATCAATGTGATTGTGACTTGTTTAAGTTAAAATGTAAGAACACAAATCTAATGTTATCAGTTCATTAACATCCAACCATATAGGTGCCACTTCCTGCCTGCCCCTATGAATTAGTTATCTGTGTCTACCTGAAAGCTAAGGAAATTTATTTTCATTTGTGGTATTCCTCTATATCTTATGAAAAAGTCCTTATCCTGTTGACTCTATCTTCACTACATGTATCAAATGATATCACTCTTAATCCTTTTCAGCTGTTACAAATCAGCATTATGTTTCACCTGGCCAATTGTGATTACCTCATAGATAATCTCCCTACTTGGATTCCAATATTCTCTGAGTCTAATATTTTCTCCGCAACACACGACAAAGATAGATGTCTTTCAAATACATAAATCTGGTCAGACTTCATGTCCTTGAATCTTAGGGTAAGAGCCATATCTAGTTATGTGATAATCTTTCTGAAGTAAGTTATCCTTCAGTGACTTCTCCAGAAACTATGGTGCCTTTCTGGTCCTCTTATCTATAAGACATGATTTTGTTATATGAGTTTCACATAAGCTGCTCTGATTGTCTGGAATGTTTGTCCCTTTCTAGTTGTATGACTAGGTCACAGTATGTGATATGATAGATATAACTGATACACTGGATGCTATGTGTTAGACCTGATGTGTAGTTTGCTTTCCTTGACTCAATACCTTGTCATGTTTGTGTTAGAGTCCCCAAGTTCTTCAGTAAGGGAACAAGGTAGTCTATCTCCTGAGGGGTCACAATCAGGATTCTACACGCATGGATTTCATACCAGTTTTTCACATTAAAGTGAACTCCAACATAATACTAGTAATGGACTCATGTCCACAAGACTTTGACTGATGTTCATATCAAATTATGAGTATTTCTACTCAGTCTCATAAACCAAGGTATTACTTACATATTAGTTTCATTATAACACTATACAAATTGTTAACTACAGTCCTACTCTAGTGATGTTTCTAGATTGCATATGTGATGTTTAAGTTTCAAGATTATGATTTTTTTCATTTTCTATTTTGAGAGACCTTGTGATCGCTTACCTATGCTGGTATTGAGTACCCCATATATATTTATTTTTTAAATAATTTATAAGGATGACATCCTGAATGTTATCCCCTCACATGTATCTTCCTGTTCCCCTTCCCTCTCTCTTCCATCCTATTCCTCTCCCCTAGACCTGTGACAGAAGGGGACCCCTTCCCCCACCATATGATCACAGCCTATCAGGTCTCATCCAAATAGCCTGCTTCCTCTACCTCTGAGTGCCACCAGGAGGAAGTGGTCAAATAGCGGACACCAGAGTTCATGTCAGAAGCAGTCCTCACTCTCCCTACAACCATGGAGAATGAACTGTCTAATGGCTAGATCTGAGTAGTCTAGTCATTATTTTTACTATTCACCATCTATTCTTTTTATTATCTCTGACTGTAACTACATTAGAACAACACTTTTGAATCAGAGCTCAAGTATGGTCAGTTTAAATTCAAGTGCAAATGTAAAATTTTAAATGAAATCTATTTTGAAATAATTTTAGAAATGCATAAAGCTTGAAGGAATAAACATTCCTATATAACTCACATCCACCTTCTCCCTTGTCAAACTCACTAATCAGCATTCATAAACTGGCATTAAGACAGCCCTTTTAGCTGAACTCTAGAATGTACCTGAATTTCACCAGGGTTGTTATTATTATCATTATTATTATTACCAGTCTCTCTATGGTCCAGTATGAACCATAACATCCTACTGCATTTTGTTTCCTGTTTTCTCTATAAATCTTCTCTGATATTAAGCATTTCTCAATTTTCTGGGTTTCTGTTGTTGTTTAAGCCAGTAAGACTCAGATATACTATTGAATGACCCTAATCTGAGATGTTTACTTTTAGATAATATCATATGGGTGAAAGGTATTCAGTTGCATTACACCACCTCTTATAACCTCGGATTCACAGTCAGCCAATAGGTTAAGAAAGTGTCTACCATGTCATACCACAAGAAAGTTGCCACCTTTCCTTTCCCTAATCTGTCTTTTGAAAATGAGCTACGAATTCTAATTTACTCATGGTGCAGACCTGTGTGAGTTGAGTCTCATGTTCAGTAGCAGTAGTAATTTTGGAAAACTTTTAATTAAATACATTTTTATTTCATTGAAAATATTTTTTTCAATAAAAAAATTGGTTTCTTCCAGTTCTTTCATATCCCCACTCTTATCCAGATGCATATCCTTTCTGTCTTCTAGAAAACAATCAAGCAAAAATAAAAAATAAAAAATAAAACAATCTGGCATCTAGAGAATAGTAATAAAATTAAAAATACAACAATATCAAGTAAAAACAGATTGTAATAGAAAAAATAAAAAGAATAAAAAGAGTCAAAGAAAAATAATAAGAAACACACATACATTCAGAGATACATGTTTGTACTTGCAGGGATCCCATAGGAACACAGAACCACAAACCATAGAATACATGCAAAGGTCCTGTAAGATGAAAGAGAGAGGAAGAGGACCATGACATAACATTATGAGAAGATTAAGACTCTCCAAAGATACCACTGAGTTTACTTTGTGTTGGCCATCTACTTCTGGGCATGGACCTACCCATCAGAGTGTTTTGTTTTCCTACTGAGATTCCCTGATAGAAAAGTATTTTTTCATTTGCAAGTGGTTATCAATTGAATATATCTTCTGGGTTAGGAATGGCAACATGTAGCCACTTCTTTTAGCCCTAGGCCACCATCTGGTGGAGACCCACACATGTTACCTCAGTCTCTATGAGTTTCTATGTATGTGTATCGGATGAGTTTAGAATGCCTTGTTTCCATGGTGTCCTCCATCCTCCCTGTATCTTATACTCTTTCTGTCTCCTCTTCTACAGAGTTCGTTGAGCCCTGAGTGAAGGGAGGGATTTAATAACATCCCTTATAGGACTGAGTATACCAAATCAATTACTCTCTATTTTTCTGGCCGTGGATCTCTGTGTTTGTTCTCATCTGCTGCATGAGGAAGCTTCTCTGATGAGTATAGGAGAATGTTGCCAGGAGTCATCTTATTGCTCTGTTTGTTTAGAAAATGGTAGCATTATTTTTCTGCTAGATCCCTTATCTATCTAGTCTCAGGTTCTTGGTCACCCAATTAGCATCAGGTCTGGGTTGAATCTCATGAAGTGAGCTTCAGATCTGATACTGGTTGGTTGTTCACACAACAGTAAGGCCACTCCAACCAGCACGGGCACAGGGACACTGGAAGCAACCCAGGCCAGTACAAGGAACAAATGTGTGATGGAGAGGTAGGAAAGAAGGAAGAGCAGTGCGTTTGCTGTGGAGAGAGGCAGATCCAGAGACAGGAAGGCAGTGGCAGGTGGGAGAGAGGTGGGGTCATCGGGGTAGTGTGCAGGAGCCTGTACCTTACAAAGACCCAGACTCATGATGGACCTGGTGTGATTCTCTGCCTCTGTATAATGACTGAGGCCCAAGATGAGGAAGGGACTCACTTCCTGGATTGAACCTTCTGGGAAGACCACAATGATGGTGCTGAGGACTCTGTGTGGGCCTATGATCCTCAGGAGGCTGGTGACAAGATTGATGTCCTAATAGCATGTCAGGGTCCATGGTGCCACTGCAGCTGGGGTCTATATTGTTCATGGCCCAAGTCATCACCCGGACCATGTGGGTGGATGTCTGTGGTCTCTGCTGCAGCCTGAAAACATGGTGGTGGTGGTGGTGGTGGTGGTGGTGGTGTGTGTGTGTGTGTGTGTGTGTGTGTGTGTGTGTTTCTGCTTACAGAAGTTGATATCCATATTAACCTAATTTAAGAGTAATTAAAGCATATAGTTTCTTGTTTAATGGTAAAGCATTTTTATTATTGTCTGTTTGAGGGAAGATTATAAATTACTTCTCAAATTCCTGTACCTTTAGTCTAATTCTAGTTCTTGAAATTGCACTATGGAAATGGAAGTCTTTATTTTATAATTCAGCATTATAAAAAGAAAGGACTTGATGTTATTTTTGTAAAGTTTTTGTCTCATATTCTAACAGCTTAACATTACATCTGGTCACTACTTACTACAAAGTTTGGCACTTTTGTTTTACTGGTCTCTTGCTTGTATATTACAGTTTCCAATTTTGTATTTTTATGGTGTGTATGTGTGCATATGTTTTTATTTTACTTTTAGAAATCTGTTTTTCTTTGGACTTTTTTTTTGTTTAAAATTTTTGTTTCTTTATTAGCTCTGTAAAGAGCGAGAATGGGAATGGAATAGTGTGGATAGGAAGGTGACAATAATGTTGGGGGAGGAGAAGCCATGCAAAACTTTTTTCAATAAAAGCAATATTTTATATGTGTAGCAGTGTTAATTGAGAATATATCGCTGGGCCAGGTATGGTGGTACATGCCTTTAATCCCAGCACTCAGGAAGCTGATTTTTCTTTTGAAGGGGTGGGTTTGGTTTTTCAAGACAGAGAGTCTCTGTATAGCCCTGGCCATCCTGGAACTCACTCTGTAGATCAGGTTGGCCTTGCACTCACAGGAATTCCTGACTCAGACTCCCAAGTGCCAGGATTAAAGGTTTGTGTCTCTACAACCCACCACCTGGGCACATATTATTTCTTAATTAATTACTTGTGTATATGTTTGTTTTATGTATGTGAGTGCAGCATGCACATATTTTTGTGAGGGTGCAGGTTCATTCCTGTGGCTGTACATACATGTAAGGACATAAGGAAGTCAGGAGGACATCATATACCCTGCTCTACAACTCTCCACTGCATTCCCTTGAGACAGAGTCTCCTGGTGAACATGGGCTCACATACTGGAGACTGTCAAGCTCAAATAGTCTTTCTGTCTTTCCCCACCCAGTGGTGAGATACCAGAACTAAAATTGGATTTCAGTACTATGGAGCAAAGGTTAAGAGTAGGCCTACAGGAGATAATCTGCTGCAGAGAAGAACCAGCAGCAAGTCTTGTTGCATTCATTCCTCATCCCCCCTCACATCCCAACATTCTGGTCTTGAACTCACAGAATCAGCCTGCCTCTGCCTCCTTGAGTACTGGGATTAAAGGCTTGCACTACAGGGCCTGGCTGTTCTAATATCTTTTATTTAACTTTCCTTCCTTTTACTCTTAAAGCAGGAGAATCATCAAACCAAGCTCACAGGTCTGTAGTTCAAGAGAAGGAGCAGGAAACCAGCTGGCCCGGATTATACAGGAAGGAGGGGCATTGAGTTGAAAGGTATTTAAAACAGTGAAGAGAAGGAGAAAGGGTTTTTCCTTCTGGGACTTGAGCTGAGTAGGAAGGGTTTTTCCATTTTGGACATTGGCTGGGAGGAAGATCAGCTGGGTGTGGTTTCAGCCTCTCTGAGCTAGCAAGTTTTTGCCCTAACATCTGGCTCCTGAGTCTTGATTCATGAAAAGGAAGTAATCAATCACCTTTGGTAAGTCAGCTGGGGAAATTCTCAAGCGGAGAGTAAGGATGGGAGATACCATAATATAAAGCCTCTAAGACCCTGTATAGTGCTACTTTGGATGGCTTGAAAAAAGGAGCGGAATATAAAAAGCGAAATTGCTTAGCTGAAATTGTCCCAAACCCAATTATGATTATTATCATATTGGTAGTTTATGATTCCCCAGCCCCTGAGACAGGGTTTCTCTGTGTAGCCTTGGCTATACTGGACTTGCTTTGTACACCAGGTTGGCTTCAAACTCAAAGTGATCAGCCAGTCTCTGCATCCTGAGTGCTGGGATTAAAGGTGTGGGTATGTGCCACCATATAGTTTAATAGCCATAATGGCTTTTGTTGTAGTCTAAAAATAGCCACACAAACAATTTGGACACCAATTTAAATGAGATGTGGATGATTTATTGAACCCACAACTGATTGAACCCAGACTGATCATGATCCCAAGATTGATTATGAACATAAAGTGGACTCTCAGGAGCCAAACTGTGACACTGGGTGCTTTTTAGAGTCAGCTTATAAAGGCAAAACCCACGATTAGTTCATACAGAGGGGCAGACAGTGGAACAGAGTGGTCAGTTTGATTCAAGTTATTTCTGCTAACTAGATCAGCAGTTCTAACTAACCTCATCTAGTGGTTAGAGCGAGTCATGCTTATGGCTGAGGAATTTCCAGGAACAACAGGACTGCAGAGTTTCTCATTGAAAAGAAAAAACAACATTTATGGTCAACCTGACCTTGTTCAGAACTGAGATACTGTGGCTGGTGGGCCTGAAACAAAAATGGCCCACCATTATGCCAAAAGGAGCAATTCTCAACATTCCCCCCAGTCTTTATGTACCTGAATTAAATCTTAGATGATATGTTTTTGTATATTATTACAAGGGATTGTATTTTTATAATCCATAAGATTGACAACATTAATGTGGCTTTTGATAGAATGTGAAATGAAGTTTATCATGCAAGGGTCATAAAGCATAACCAGGAGGAACACTACTAAGGGCTGTTTTTTTTTTTTATGTCAATTGGCATTATACGAACCCATTTGTTCCTTATGCCAGAGGGGTATTCCTTTTGACATAGCATTTCAGACTGTTAGGTGGGACAATGAATGATGTATCCTCTTCTATAACTACTTACAGCTGACAT
This sequence comes from Acomys percivali, assembly GCA_907169655.1. NCBI lineage: Eukaryota > Metazoa > Chordata > Mammalia > Rodentia > Muridae > Acomys > Acomys percivali. The sequence goes on along the minus strand of OU015745.1, from coordinate 145,045,766 downwards.
TAGGATGTTGTTATTGGGGCCCAGGAAAGCCAAAATGCTATTCAAATGCTGGGCAATGAGGTATTTATCAGAAGAATCTAATTAGTTGACCCAGCTAAAAGACAGGGAGCAATCACATCATCAACTTTCAGCAAGTCTGCAGCTCAGCCGTTTGCAGTCTGCAGGTAATTCCTGCATGGAATCTGTCAGCCCAGTGAAAATCTGCTGAGACAAATATAGATTAGGGACAGAAATAACAATTTCTCGTAGTTTGGGGAAGTGAAGAACCTCAAGAGCAGGGGAAATTTCCCATTTTCAAGAACCAGTAAGCAGATATCTGCAAGTCATTCTCTGAAACTTATAAGAAAATTTTTTAAGTTTCTAAAAGGAGACAAATTGGCTTAGGAAACAATGTAAAATCTGATTAATGTTATAAAGCTCTGAACAGTCTTAATACAACAGTCCCTTAAATTATTTATCACCATTGATGTTTTTACATACTCTAACCTTTATAAAACATTTTTAGACCCTCAAATATTTTCTTAAAATCTATCCTTTATAATTTGCATTTGCCAATCTTAAAATATCTTTTTAATTTACATTTATCAACCTTAAAACATCTTTTTAGTTACTAATCTTAAATATTTTTAGACCCTCAAATATTTTTTTAAATCCTTACAACTCTTTTAACTTTTATAAACTTTTATTTACCAATTTTAAAACATCTTATTGGATCCTACATAAATGTACTATGAATAAATACATATACATATATAATACATATATGTGCATATACACCTAAATTATTTACCATGAAACACAGGTGGTTGATTACTCTAAGATCCTTTTAGATAAAGGGATAACAAATAACAAGTTACTTCTCTTGTTATTCTAGTCCTCAAAAGCATTAGAGAGCAGAGAAAGATAAATTATAGTGGGAAGTATAATTCAAATGGCCTATGTGTCAATTAAAATGACAGAGACTTACCCATTACCCAGATGGCCATCCCATTAGGATCCCGTGGTACCGATGGCTTTGTTGGGGAGCACAGGTCCTAACACAGTATAAGTCTTCTGCTGCTAGTGCCAGAAAATCCAAGAAACCTTTCTTTGGAAGAGGAACGTGGGAGAGGTCTACATCACTTTGTCTAAGGCAATGTGTGCTGGTTAACTTTCTGGGTGTCCTCTTTGTCCACAGTTCAGGCCAGGCTCTAGCATCAGATGAGGCACTGGGGCAGTTTTACCCAGTGGTTAGCAACTCATGATCCAGGTGGAGTGTTGGTGCCCCATCTACCTTCTTTGAAGACCTTGGAGTCACTGCTAGGATCTGCGGTCTCTGTCATAGTAATTTTTTAAAATTAAACATTTAAATGCCATAGTCTACATATCTCTGAAGCGCCTGAGAATCTTTTATCTACCTAAAATATATTTGAATAAACATGTTAGTTATTTCCCTTTTTTTAATTTTGAAAATATATTTAGGAGACCAAATAAAGCCCAACCCAGAAATCAGTCATGACCATCAGCACAGTCACAAATATCGTAGAGAATACAATCATTCAAGAGACAGCTGACAATAAACCAGCATGCCCCAGTCCTCTTTAGTGGTCCATAATAAAATGACAACCATTGAACTGAAGCTCCTTCAGCATGAAGGTCCCTAAATATAGAGACTGGAAGCTTTCATGACCCCTACATGGCACAACATTCTAGAACATAACAGTTCCCCCTATATAACCCACTTTATAAAACAAAACAAAACCAAACCAAAAACAAAAAACCCAGCTCTTCTAATAATGGCAGTAAAACCAATGAGGTCAAACATATACAATTTTCTTTCTGAGACAGGATTTTCTGTACAGCCTTGGCTGTCCTAGACTCACTTTGTAGACTAGGCTGACCTCAAACTCACAGTGATCTTCTTGCCTCTGCCTCCCGAGTGCTGGGATTAAATGCATGTGCCACCATGCCCAGCACATATACATTTTTAAAGCTGTCTCAGTTACCTTGAATAGACCCCATGAGCCAGTGAATTTTATTTTTCATTCAATTTGGCTTCATTTACAAAACAAATATTTGATTTGTAGATAATGCTAGGCTTGTAAAAAGGTCTTTTGACAACCCCTCTCCCAAAGGGTTGCAAACCATGGGTTAAAAAACACTCCCAAGTACTTTGTTAGACAGCCCAAGGTCATTGTCCTACTGCATCATAAAATAGAAATTCTTTTTTAAAAAAAGATTTAATATTTATTATTATATATACAGTGCTCTATCTGCATGTACAGCTGCAGGCCAGAAGAGGGCACCAGATCACATTACAGATGGTTGTGAGCCACCATGTGGTTGCTGGGAATTGAACTCAGGACCTCTGGAAGAGCAGTCAGAGCTCGTAACCTCTGAGCCATCTCTCCAGTACCCAAAAAATAGAAATTCTTTAGTCTCTGGTGCTTAGCTATGATCTTAATTTTTAGTTTTTAAAAATCTATTTATTAAGACCATATATTAATAAACACATTATAATAAAATACCTGATAAACCTTGAAATGTTCCATAGCCTTATAAATTTAAACACTTTTAGAAGATGTCTCTTTTTAAAAGGGTGAAATCACAGAACATAACCATAATTTTTAAGAGACAAGCCAAATTTTAACATGGTAAAAAATTCAGTGTCTCTAAAATCAATATCAAGCATATTATTTTGATGTTATAAAGTTTGGCTGCCAAGAACAAAAGTTCTTGTATAAGAACACATGGAGAGGAAGCCTCAATACCTCATTAATCAGGCATAGCTTCAAATATTTTTTAAACTATATTTTTGAGACAGAACAGATAATATGTAAAATCGTATCCCAAGTTTAAAAGTATCTTTGGAGACCTGTTTCTTTGATTGGCTCATGCCATTTGTTATTAAGAATAGCTCCAACTTTAAGTTACTACTTTAAGTTAACTTTTCGTTACAGCTGGTAGATATTTTTAACCATATTCAATAATTATAAAACAATAATCTATAACCAAGACATACAGAACATAGTAAATTCATATATTTAAGACAACTCAGAAGCAAACATGTAATTGCCATATACATTTATATATTTAAAGAAGACAAAATTTCCTTACTTTATCCAGACATAATTTCAAGGGAGGAACAACTTGCTACCTTCCTGGTTAAGTTAGCATACTATTTTTTCTGTGGCTATTTTAGAGGCAGCCCCCCTCACCTTACCCCTAAATTCTACTTGGATTTTACTTACTATTTCCTAAGTATTGGTAAATCCTTTAGCTATCAGTTCTACTATTCTGTATCACAGTACAGTGCTACCCAACACATGAGATGCCTTTTTCCAACCTCCACAAGATTAGCGCCAAATGAATCTTATACCTAAATGTTAAATGCTAATGGCAGAACTTGTAGAAGATAATAGAGATACTAAAGCTCTCTGAGTTTGGCATCCTGCCAAGAATGTTTCTACACATAAACTCCTGCTCCAAATGCTTTGCACAGATATAGATGCCATAGTGAAGTTATTCAGAGGCTACTGCTGGGTCCAGAACTAAAATGGAACTCACAAGTAGCCATATCTGGCTTCCACTTACCACCCCCATCCTCAGGGATGACCCAACCACCATACCAGCTCCAGTGTCTCAGCCACCTGCTCCACTCCGTTGTGGGCAGTGACCCTGTACTCACCATGTCACAACTCATCAATAAATATAGACATTATCTCAGAGTAAAAGTCTGGGAAAATATTTTTCTAATAAAATAGACCCAAGAAGCAAGCTGGAGTAGCCATTTTAGTATCTAATAAAATATACTTTCAACCAAAATTAATCAAAAGATGAGGAAGGACACTTAAAACCCATCAAAGGAATACTCCACCAAGATGACTTCACAATTCTGAACATCTATGGCCCAAATGCAAGGACACCCACATTTGTAAAACAAACACTACTAAAACAAGCTACACATCGATCCCCACACATTAATAGTGGCAGACTTCAACGCCCCACTCTTACAAATGGGTAGATCATCAAGACAGAAACTAAGCAGAAAAATAATGAAACTAACGAATGTCGTGAATCAAATGGACCCAAGAGGTATCTATAGAACTTTTTACCCAAACACAAAAGAATATACATTTTTATTAGCACCTCATAGAACCCTCTCCAAAACTGACCATATACTTGGTCACAAAGCAAGTCTCAACAGATATAAGATAATTAAAATAACCCTTTGTATTGTATCAGACCAGCATAGATTAATGTTAGATGTCAAAAACAACAGAAACAACAGAAAGCCTACAATCTCATGAAAATTGAACAACTTACTACTCAATGACCACTGCATCAGGGAAGAAATAAAGAAACTAAATTCTTTCTAAAATTTAATGAAAATGAAGTCATAACATGCCCAAACATGGGACATAATGAAATTAGTGCCAAGGGGAAAGTTCGTAGCACTAAGTGCCTTCATAAAGAAATTGGAGAGTTCTCATACTACCAACTAAAATGTACACCTAAAAGCTCTAGAACAAAAAGAAGCAAACATACTCAAGAGGGACAGATGGCAGAAAATAATCAATCTCAGGATGAAATAAATAACCTAGAAAAAAAGAGAACATTCCACAAAATCAATGAAACCTAGAGCTGTTTTGTTGAGAACAACTTAAAGGGAAGAAAGACAATATCCAAATTAACAAAATCAGAAATGAAAAGGCATACATAACAACAGACATCAAGGTGATGTAAATAGTTTAAATAGCCTTATAACTCCCAAGGAAATAGAAGCAGACATTAAAAGATTTCCAAACAAAAACAAAAACAAACAAAAATGAAAACAAAATACCCCCCCAAAAAAACCCAATCCAAGAGCCAGATGGTTTTTGCGCAGAGATATATCAGACTTTCAAAGAAGAGCTAATACCAATGCTCCTCAAACTATCCCACAAAACAGAAACTGAGAGAACATTACCAAACTCATGGAACATTACCAAACTCATTCTATTAGGCTATAGTCACCCTGATACACAAACCAACAAAGATTCAATGAAAAGAACATTTCAGACCAATTTCTCTTATGAACTTTGAGGTAAAAGTTCCACAGTAAAATACATGCAAACCAAATCTAATAGCATATCAAATATATCCACTCACCATGATATAGTAGGCTTCATCCCAGGCATGTATGTATTGTTCAACACATGAAAATCCATCAATGTAGTACACCATATAAACAAACTGAAAGAGATAAAACCACATGATCAGTTCATTAGATGCAGAAAAAGCCTTTGACAACATCCTGAACTACTTCATAATAAAAATCTTGGAGAGATCAGGGATGCAGGCCCATACCTAAACATAATAAGGGCTATACACAGCATGCCAATAACAAACATAAAATTAAATGGAGAGAAACACATAGAAATCCCATTAAATTCAGTGACAAGACAAGGCTGCTCACTTTCTCTATCTCTCTTCCCTGTAGTACTTGAAGTTCTAGCTAGAGTAATAATACAAATAAGCGATATCAAGGGGATATGAAACAACCCAGATGTCCCTCAATCAAATTATGGATAAAGAAACTGGTACATTTACACAATGGAATACAACTCAACTCGTAAAAACAAGGAGTTCATGAAAATGTCAGGCAAATAGATGGAACTAGAAAAGAGCATCATGAGTGAGATAACCCACAACCAGAAAGCAACACATGGGATGCACTTACTTACAAGCAGATTTTATCCATCTAGTACAGGATAGCCATTACAATTCACAGACCCAAAGAAGTTAAGTAACAAAGAAGGCCCAAGGGAACAGGATGAGAGAAAGAACAATGAGGGAAATGAGGGAGGGATCAGATATGGGGATAGGAGGGGACGAGGGCAGAGGGCTTGCAGACAAAGGAAACCCCATGGGCAGGACAAGCTGGAGACCTGCAACAAGGCAGAACCCTGGGGGAATATGGGTGACTCTACTTGGGACCTTTTGTGGTAGGAGTCATGGAACTAGAGAGGCTACTTTCTAACAGAACAGTACTCTTAGTGGAGGGAAGGGAACACCAACATACTCAAAAAACCTTCCACCAGAACAGAGATTGAGGAAATGTGTAACCAATGACTGACCCAACCTGAGAACCACTTTATGGTTGAGAGCTAGCCTGTAATACTATTGCAATCCTCTACTGTGTCTGCAGAGGGAGCCTGTCATGGCTGCCTTCTGAGAGGCTCTTCTCAGCAACAGATCAAAACAGAAACTGAGACTCAGCCAAACAACGCATGGAGTGTAAGGTAGCCTTCTAGAATAGTTGGGGTAGGGTGGGGTGGAATAGAGGACCTTCAGGGGACAGAGGCTCCACAAGAAAAACACCAATCCCAACTAACCAGGGACCAGAGGGACTTGCCAAGAGTGAATCACCAACCAAGGGATGGAGGAGAGGGACCAGGAGGAGAAGAGGAAGGAGGCTAATATTGAGATGTAAAGTGATTAACTAAATAAAATCATTATAAATAAACAAAGAAACGAAGAAAGAAAGGAAGAAAAAAAAAGAAACCAAGAAGAAGAAGAAGAAGAAGAAGAAGAAGAAGAAGAAGAAGAAGAAGAAAAAGAAGAAGAAGAAGAGATCCAAGATGGCGGCAAGCAGTGTGGACCGTGTTTGGAGGCTCCAGTGAACAATTCAGGGAATTGCACAGATTTCTGAGCCAGGAGCACCAGGGTCCTGACACCAGGATGGCAGGAGTGCTCCACGGTTCGGGGGGACCAGGGTGCGGACAACCTGCATGCCCCTGCACACAGGAGGAGTGCGGATTTTCTCGGATCAGAGCAGCAGCGGCGACACCAGTGGCACCAGTGGCATCGACTGAGGTTTGCAACTCAGAGCCTTCCAATGGAGGCAGTTAGTGTGGTGGCTGGTACGAGTTGCTGCAGGAGAGGGGACTCTAGACGGGATTTGGGTAGCGTGGTGCAGTGTGACACAAACTGGACTCGGAGGACAGTTCAGCCCCAGAGTCCCGGGTACAGCTCAGTGTGCAGTGCTGTGGAGATGCTGGCTCAGCACAGCAAGCAATTCTGCCCAGGGCAACAGCTCAGCGAAGCCAAGGCTCCCCTGCTGTGACACAGGCTGGGGGGAGCGCTCAGGTCCACCAAGGGTGCCGGCTCAGCGCAGCCACAGTTTACCTGCTATGACACAGGCTGGGCAGAGCGCTCAGGTCCATCATGGGCGCCAGCTCAGCGCGGCCGCAGTTCACCTGCTGTGACGCGGAGTGCTCAGGTCCACCAAAGGTTCCAGATCAGCACAGCCGCAGTTTACCTGTGGTGACACAGACTGGGTGGTGCGCTCAGGTCCACCGGGGGCGCCGGCTCAGCGCAGCCACAGTTCACCTGCTGTGACGTAAGCTGGGCAGAGTGCTCAGGTCCACCAAAGGAGCAGGCACAGCGGACAGTTCAGCCCCAGAGTCCCGGGTACAGCTCAGGGCGCAGTGCTGTGGAGACGCTGACTCAGCGCAGCAGGCAATTCTGCCCAAGGCAACAGCTTAGTGCAGCCCTGGCTCCCCTACTGTGACGCAGGCTGGGTGGAGTGCTCAGTTCCACCCTAGGCACCATCTCAGCGCAGCCGCAGTTCACCTACTGTGACACAGGATGGGTGGAGTGCTCAGGTCCACCAAAGCTGCCATCTCAGCGCAGCCGCAGTTCACCTACTTTGATGCAGGCTGGACTGAGGTCAGCAAGCAGATTCAGCCCAGAGGCCCTAGCTGGACTTGCCGGGCAGATTAGGCCCAGAGATTCTTCCTGAGCTGTGCACACAGGCTCAGTGGCCCCAAGACTCTGGCTGGACTATCCATGCAGTATAGGCCTGGAGTTCTGGGCTGAATTCAGTGTGCAGTGTGGGTCCATAGCCGTGACTGAGCTCAGTGCACACCTGCCCCGAAGACTTGGGTGGAGCTTGGCGTGCAGTTTAGGGCCAGAGTCCCTAACCGTGCTTGACAGACAGATTGGGCCCAGAGACTCTAGTAGAGCTTTTGGCACAGTCCCAGCTCTAAGACTCTGGTTGGACACAGTGTGCACTTTGAATCCAGAATTCCTGGCTGAGCTAGGCAGACTGTTCGGGCCTGAGTCAATAACTGACCACAGCACACACTTTGGCCAAAGCCCCTAGCTGAGCTTGGTGTGCAGTCCGAGCCCAAAATTTCTGGCTGGACCCTGGGTGCATTTTGAGCCCAGAATTCCTAGCTGAGCTCGGCAGACGGTTCAGGCCCTGAGATTCTAGCTGAGCTCAGTGGGTGGCTCAGGCCCAGTGTCCCTGGCTGGACTTGGCAGGGAATCCAGAAGACTGTGGATACCTTGGCTTGACCCAATGCTCATCCAGAGACCCAGAACGATTGCGGGACCCACGGCACAGGGGAGCTGAAGATCACTGGCTGTGAGAGCCCAAAACGCCAGGGCTAACTTCCTGTCATCCACACCAGTGAAGCATAAGAGCTTCCAGCCTACGGAAATCGTGAGAAAACAATTGAATCTATCATCAGACGCCCTTCATCCAACTCGGGAAGCTACCCAACAAAATCAAAGACGGCAAGATGTCTAAAGGACAGCGTAAAAGCATACGCAAAAAAAACCCAAAACAACATGGCGTCTCCAGTTTCCAGCTATCCCAAAGAAAACAACCCAGAGAGCTCAAATACAACGGAAACACAAGAAAATGACCTCAAATCCTTAATAAGGAGCATATTAATGGAGAAAACAAATAAAATTCATAATCAAATACAGGAAGATGCAGCCAAACAGGTGAGAGACAAAAAGAAGCACATAGAGTGGAACTGGAAAAATTTCAGGGAAATGCAAATAACCAGATGGAAGAAATAAATAAAACGGTTCAAGCTCTGAAGACCTATAAAGAGGCAATGGAAGAAACTCAGGAATATACAAACAATCAGGTGAAAGAAATAAAAAAATCAGTTCAAGATCTGAAGACGAAAATGGATTCAATGATAAACACACAGACAGAAGAAAAACGAGAACGTGAGACCTCAGAGAAGAAGGTGAGCAACACAGAGGTGAGCTTTTCTAACAGAATCCAAGAGACGAAAGAACGAATCTCAGGTCTAGAAGATACAATCACAGATCTTGAAGCAACCATTAAAGAAAATGCCAAATCTGGAAAACTCCTGACACAAAACATCCAAGAAATTAAGGACACCATGAAAAGGAGAAATCTGAGGATAATAGGCATTGAAGAAAGAGAGGAGATCAGACTCCAAGGCCCAGAAACTATTCTCAACACAATCATAGAAGAAAATTTCCCCAATCTAAAGAAAGAGATGCCTATAAACATACAAGAGTCCTACAGAACACCAAATAGAATTGACCAGAAAAGGAAAACTGCCCGTCACATAATAATCAAAACACAAAACATACAGAACAAAGAAAAAAATATTAAAAGCTGCAAGGGGAAAAGGCCAAATAACATTCAATGGCAAACTTATCAAAATTACACCCGACTTCTCAGCACAGACCATAAAAGCCAGAAGAGCCTGGACAGAGATCCTGCAAACCCTGAGAGACCACAAATGCCAGGCCAGACTACTTTACCCAGCAAAACTATCAATAACCATTGATGGAGAAAACAAAATATTCCATGACAAAAACAAATTCAAACAGTACCTATCCACAAATCCAGCTTTACAGAAGGTACTAGAAGGAAAACTCCATCCCAAAGGGTCAAGCTACAACCAAAACTACTCAGGAAATAGGTAACTATACCATGGCAAAAACACAACTACACAAACACTCGATTGGAAACAACATCAAAATTAAGACTCTTAACAGTCACTGGTCGTTAATATCTCTCAACATCAATGGTCTCAATTCTCCAATAAAAAGACACAGACTAACTGAATGGGTGCGTAAACAAGATCCAACATTCTTCTGCATTCAAGAAACACATCTCACCCATAACGATAGGCATTACTTCAGGGTAAAAGGTTGGAAAAAACTATTCCAAGCAAACGGTCACAAGAAGCAAGCAGGTGTAGCCATTTTAATATCAAACTAGACTTTCAACCAAAATTAATCAAAAGGGATGCAGAAGGACACTTCATACTCATCAAAGGTAAAGTCAACCAAGATGACATCACATTTCTGAACATCTATGCTCCCAATAAAAGGGCACCCACATTTGTAAAAGATCTGCTAAAAACCTTAAACCTCACATCGATCACCACACAATAATAGTGGGAGACTTCAACAGCCCACTCTCACTGAAGGATAAGTCATTGAAACAGAAATTAAGCCGAGAAATAACATCATTAACCAATGCCATGGGTCAAATAGATCTAACAGATATCTATAGAACCTTTTACCCAAACAAGAAAGAATATACCTTCTTCTCTGCACCTCATGGAACCTTCTCCAAAATTGGTCACATTGTAGGTCACAAAGCAGACCTCAACAGATATAAAGAAAGAAATCAAGGAGTTTCTGAAATTCAATGAAAATGAGGGAACAACATATCCAAATTTGTAGGATACATTGAAAACAGTGTTAAGAGGAAAATTCATAGCACTAAGTGCCTTTAAAAAGAAATTGGAAACATCGCACATAAGCAACTTAACAAAACAGCTGGAAGCCCTACGAAAGAAAGAAGCAGAAACACCCAAAAGGAAATAATCAAACTCACGGCTGAAATTAACAAATTAGAAACTAAGAAAACAGTCCAAAGAATCAACAAAACCAAGAGCTGGTTCTTTGAGAAAATCAACAAGATAGACAGACTGTTAGCCAACCTAACTAAAAGACAGAGAGACAGTATTGAAATCAACAGAATCAGAAATGAAAAGGGAGACATAACAAAAGACACTGAAGAAATACAGGAATCATAAGATCCTATTTTGAAGGCATATATGTAACAAAATTTGAAATGTAAGGGAAATGGACGATTTTCTTGATCAATTTCACTTCCCAAAGTTGAGTGAAGAACACATAAACAAGCTCCATAGTCCCATTTCCCCTACAGAAATAGAAGCAATCATTGATAGTCTCCCAACCAAAAAAAAAGCCTAGGGCCAGATGGTTTCAGTGCAGAATTCTACCAGACCTTCAAAGGCGAGCTAATACCGATACTCTTCAAGCTACTCCAAAACATAGAATTGGATGGAACATTACCAAATTCATTCTGTGAGGCCATAGTCACGTTGATACCTAAACCTCACAAAGACTCAACAAAGAAAGAGAATTTCAGACCAATTTCTCTTATGAACATAGATGCAAAAATACTAAATAAAATTCTTGCAAAACGAATAGAAGAACACATAAAGGATATCATTCATCATGACCAAGTAGGCTTCATTCCAGGCATGCAGGGATGGTTTAATATACAAAAATCCATTAATGTAATCCACCATATAACAAACTGAAAATAAAAAACCACATGATGATCTCTTTAGATGCAGAGAAAGCATTTGATAAAATCCAACACCTATTCATGTTTAAAGTTTTAGAGAGATCGGGGATACAAGGCACTTTCCTCAACATAATAAAGGCTATATACAGGAAGCCAATAGCCAAAATCAAAGTAAATGGTGAGATACTCAAGGAAATTCCTCTAAAATCGGGAACAAGGCAAGGCTGCCCACCCTCTCCATATCTCTTCAATATAGTACTCGAAGTTCTATCCAGAGCAATAAGACAACAAAAGGAGATCAAGGGGATCCAAATAGGGAAGGAGGAAGTCAAACTATCCCTATTTGCAGATGATATGATAGTGTAAATAAGTGACCCTCAAAATTCCAGCAGAGAACTCCTACAGCTGATAAACACTTTCAGCAATTTGGCTGGATACAAAATTAACTCAAAAAAGTCAGTAACCTTCCTATACACAAATGACAAGCTTGCAGAGGAAGAAATTAGGAAAGCCATACCCTTCACATTAGCCACAAGCAAGATAAAATATCTAGGAGTTACTCTAACTAAGCAAGTGAAGGACTTGTTTGAAAAAAACTTCAAAACTCTGAAGAAGGAGATTGAAGATGACATGAGAAGATGGAAGGATCTTCCTTGCTCATGGATCAGGAGAATTAACATAGTAAAAATGGCCATAATACCAATAGCAATCTACAGATTCAAAGCAATCCCTATCGAAATACCCCCACAATTTTTTAAAGACATTGAAAGTTCAATTCTGAACTTCATATGGAAAAAGAAAACACCCAGAATAGCAAAAACAATCTTTTACAATAAAAGGTGCTCCAGAGGAATCTCCATACCTGATCGCAAATTGTCCTATAAAGCAATAGTAATTAAAACAGCATGGTACTGGCACAGTAACAGGCTGGTTGATCAGTGGAATCGAATAAAGACCAAGATATGAATCCACACACATATGGTCACTTAATTTTTGACAAAGAAGCCAAATCCATTCAATGGAAAAAGGATAACATCTTCAACAAATGGTGCTGCTCTAACTGGAGGTCTATGTGTAAAAAAATGCAACTGGACCCATATTTGTCACCTTGCACAAAACTCAAATCCAAGTGGATTAAAGACCTCAACATAAAACCAGAGACACTAAGTGACTTAGAAGAAAAAGTGGGGAAGAGCCTGGAATATATTGGCACAGGAGACAACTTCCTGAACAAAACACCAATAGCCCAGGCCTTAATGTCAACAATTAATAAATGGGACCTCATGAGGCTGAGAAGCTTCTATAAGACTGGAGACACCATCAAGAGAACAAAGCGACAGCCTACAGACTGGAAAAAGATCTTCACCAACCCTACATCTGACAAAGGTCTAATATCCAAAATATATAAAGAACTCAAGAAATTAAACACCACCAAACCAAATAACCCAATTGAGAAATGGGGCTTGGAACTAAACAGAGAATTCTCAACAGAAGAATATCAAATGGCCGAGAAACACTTAAAGAAATGCTCAACCTCCTTAGTCATCCGGGAAATGCAAATCAAAACAACTCTGAGATTCCATCTTAAACCCATCAGAATGGCTAAGATCAAAAACTCAAGGGACACCACATGCTGGAGAGGATTTGGGGAGACAAGAACACTCCTTCATTGCTGGTGGGAATGAAAACTAGTACAACCAGTTTGGAAATTATCTGGTGCTTTCTCAGAAAACTGGGAATAGGGCTTCATCAAGACCCAGCTATTCCACTCCTTGGAATATACCCAGAAGATGCACCAGCACATTACAAGAAAATTTGCTCAACCATGTTCATAGCAGCCTTATTCATAATAGCCAGATCATGGAAACAGCCTAAATGTCCCTCAGTAGAAGAATGGATAACGAAACTGTGGTACATATACACTATGGAATACTACTCAGCTATTAAAAACAAGGAATTCCCGAAATTTGTGGATAAATGGATTGAGCTAGAAATGATCATAATGAGTGAGTTAACCCAGAAGCAGAAAGACTCAAATGGTATATACTCACTTATATCTGCATACTAGCCCAAGGGGCATGTCCCATGAAAGCCTTCCCTTACCACGAAACTGGGACAGAGGGGAGGACATCCTATTGGGACTCTAGATGAGAGAACCATGTGAGAATAGCAAAGTACAAGGATCCAGTGGGTCCTAGAAACCTACAAGTAGAACATTATGATAGGCAGATTTGGGCCAAGGGGTCCTGCTCAAACTAAGGCACTAGCCAAGGACAATACAGGCAGTAAAATTTAAACCCTTACCCAGATCTAGCCAATGGTCAGAACAGTCTCCACACTTGAGTGGAGAGTGGGATATGACTTTCTCACATACTCTGTTGCCTCACATTTAACCATGTTCCCTGGAGGGGGAGACCTGGTGGCACTCAGAGGAATGACAGCAGGTCACCGAGAAGAGACTTGATACCCTATGAGCATATACAGGGGGAGGTAATCCCTCTGAGGAACAGTCATAGGGGAGGGGAATAAGGGGAATCTGGGAGGGATGGAAAAATGGGAGGATACAAGGAATCTGATAACCATTGAGATGGAACAAGGATAAATTAATAAAATTTTTAAAAAAAGAAAAAAAGAAGAAGAACGAAGAAGAAGGTAATATTTCACCAAGGAAGTGAGTGGCAGGAATAAGTGGGTAAATTCTGAGACACAATAGAATGTCAGAGAAAATTAAGGGGGCGTGGTAAAGGAACGAGCTTTCCACCTTGGCGTTTGTTTGAAGTATCTAACAGCTAGGAACTGATAATTAACACAACAAATAAAATTCATGGTAAAGATTGCCTATATGTGGACAATATTCTAATAAGTATTGCTTATGGTAAATAACGTGAGTAAGAATGGTGCGTTTGTTGCCCTGGGGTTCCTTGAATACTTTTACCCTTGTTCCTCATCTAGCTGTAACCCTATACTTTCCTAAGCAATTCACAACCACGATTATGAGCTTCACTAGAGTCACAGTGTATACCCACACTCTCTTTTATCTTGCCTCTAGTAAGTATTACTTACAAAACAAGGCAGACATCTTCAGGGCCACACTTCTCTCTTAATAATGTACCTTGAAAGTATTCTTTTGTTATTTCAAGATAAAACTTTATGGTGTAAACTGAGTGTGCTCAGGGCATTTCTGTATTTCACTTGAATATTTTATATATGTGCTTCATGACTCTGAGCTGAGCAAGCCCCTCACCTCATGTGTCTACTATGACTTTTCTTTATACTATGACCTCAGGCGGCATATACTTAAGAGTATACTCTGTAAATGAGTATTCTGAGGAATAGGTTCATCCTGTTGGTCAAGAAGTGCCCAACAGGCCACAATAGAGACTGCTGGTTATGTGCTAGATATTTGTGATTGAAGACTGCATGCGTTTTTATTCATCACCACAAGAAGTGTAACATTCCCCGACTGGTGCGATAATGTCATGACTTTTATGGTGGAAGCATACTATACTCTAACTAGAGCTTAGTTCTACTCCACATGGGGACCCTGAGATGGCACTGGGAGTCAGGACAAATATATTGAACTAATGAACCTCTGTGGAGTTGTCGTAGGTCCCAACAAGGAGTCAGTTTCTATTGTTTTGTAAATAGGTCTGGTATGTATGACAAATGTCTTCTAAACATTGTGCTTATGTCAATTAAGTACTGTTGTCATCAACCTTGTTCATGAAAAAATGTCTATATAATGGAGGCAGCTACAACATAGAATCAGAACTGATGCAAAGAGTGAAATACATCTATTTCAGTCTTGCCAAGTGTTCAGAAAAGGTTCATGCATAGATCAAACCTTCCTAGGGCTCAACGGACATCTTGGAAGAGGTTAAGGAAAATGGTAAGAGTCAGAGAAAAGCAGCAGAGTATTGACTAATAGGATTTGGATCATGATATAAGCATTATAGGTGTTTAATGATATAAGCAAAATAGATGTTGCTGTGGTGACCCAGAGAATGATTGTCCTGTATTCATGACAATAAAAGAGAAGAAACATTACTTCCATGGATTGTTGATACCATATTATCAAAAAGAAATAAATCAACATTGCAAAATGAATTTTATAAAGAAAATTTTATAAAGAATACAGAAAAGTAGAAAATTAATTCCAGTTCAATATAATTTTCAATAGAATATTATAATATCATATCATTCCTTCCAAATTTCTTATCTGAAAAAGAAAACAAATAATAGTATGATGTTCTTGTGGTTTGTTTTGCTGAACAACAGTCTGTCTGATGCTGTGGAAGCTTCTTGCGACGCATCCTCTAAATCATCAAATATCCCAAGTGCAAAAGCATGTGTAGATTCATCATTCAAGCACAGAATCACATGTCTACACATTGTGCTATATCACATAAAATCCCACTGTGGAAGGAAGATGAGTCAAGAAAGAAAGCATATGCATAAATAATGAAGAACTAATTTTATTTTAGAAGGGGCAAAATATTTTATTGCATATTCTAGACTTTTTAAATTTTTATTTATTTATTTTTTATTAATTTATTCTTGTTACATCTCAATGGTTATCCCATCCCTTGTATCCTCTCATTCTTCCCTCCCTCCCAGTTTCCCCTTATTCCCCTCCCCTATGACTGTTCCTGAGGGAGATTACCTCCCCCTGTATATGCTCATAGGGTATCAAGTCTCTTCTTGGTAACCTGCTGTCCTTCTTCTGAGTGCCACCAGGTCTCCCCCTCGAGGGGATATGTTCAAATGTGAGGCACCAGAGTACGTGAGAAAGTCATTTCCCACTCTCCACACCACCAAACCAAATAGCCCAATTGAGAAATGGGGCTTGAAACTAAACAGAGAATTCTCAGCAGAGGAATATCAAATGGCTGAGAAACACTTAAAGAAATGCTCAACCTCCTTAGTCATCAGGGAAATGCAAATCAAAACAACTCTGAGATACCATCTTACACCCATCAGAATGGCTAAGATCAAAAATTCAAGTGACACCACATGCTGGAGAGGATGTGGGGAGAGAGGAACACTCCTTCATTGCTGGTGGGAATGAAAACTAGTACAGCCACTTTGGAAATCTATCTGGCGCTATCTCAGAAAACTGGGAATAGGGCTTCCTCAAGACCCAGCTATTCCATTCCTTGGAATATACCGAGAAGATGCTCCAGCACACAACAAAAAAAATTTGCTCAACCATGTTCATAGCAGCCTTATTCATATTCTAGACTTTTGAGCAGTTGAATGGTTCAAGGAATAATATAGGTGAATGACAAACTGTGTTGTCTCTAGGATTCTCTCCATGCCCAATTCCTTCATGAGAGGAATATCTCAGAGGGAAATATAGACAGAGTGAACTCAGGGATTATGAGCAAGGAAAGACAAATGCCTGAGGAGAGGGAAGTATCTAAACAAAGGACATAAAAACACTAAGCTGAGATAAAGAATGCATAGTGATAATACTCTATAACACTTGGGAACATCTGTAAGTAAAGCAGCAATTTCCCTCAAATGCAGAAAACAAATAAATGAGTTTTTGCAAGGAAATGTGCAAAGGCAGGATTCCATTTTCTTAGATAAGTAAATGGAGGTATTTAATCATTGTTTTCAGTTTAAAAAACATTATTTCTCACATATGACTTTAAGTGGCATTAGAGGATAATCTAAAATTAGAAGCAGAGTAAGCATAATGATATAAAAAAATAAAAGTTGAGGTTACAACTTACTGCATGTTGAGCATAGTTAAAAGCCCTAAGTAAAAACTGATGAACATAAACAAATAAAAGAAAAATGTATTTTAGTATCATTTGGTGTGTTTATTTAGCCCTTAATTTTGTGGTTGTTTTGGGGTTTTAAAATATTTCTTGTTTTCAATACATCCCAACTGCAGATTTCCCTCTTCCCACTTCTCCTCCACTCCTCCTCCATTTCTTTTCAGAAAAAAAAGCAGGCATCCCAGGGATAGCCACTGAACATAGCATAACAAAATTCCATAAGATTGGGCACAAATCCTCATAGCAAGGCTGGGCAAGGCAACTGAGTAGGAGAAAAGAGGTCCCAAGAATAGATGAAAGAGTCAGAGACACCCCAGTTCTTACCATTAGGAGACCCACAAAAACACCAAGCTAACAACGATAACATATATGCATATATGAAGACTAATTTTCATGAATCACTTTTAAGAAAAAAAAGTTAGCAAAATCATACAATTACTTCATGTGATATATTCATGTTATAGTCATAACCTGGGTGGATCTAACCGTGAAGACTTTGTTTTTAAGATGCATTGCTCTCAAGTATAGGATTATTTGAAAAATAGTAAACATCTTAAGGTATAACAGTCTTGGAATTTGAAGGAATTTGATTGTTTCTTTTCCTTGTTGATGGGTCCCCAGAATGGAGAACGTAAGGGCAGACGTGAGGTGATATATAAGGCATGGACTCTCAAGCGCAACAAGCAGAGCAAAGCAAAGAAAAGCAGATGCAGGAAAAATACACGGGATCTGGGAGAGACTTTGGTGTACAGCCACATAAAGGCTATCACAAGAAGAAAGGCAGGAGATGAGAGAGAAAAAAGCATATATCATGAAGATTTTTCATAAAACATGCCCTCTTGAGACTTTTGTACATTAGTTGAGTGATTTTCTAGCTGTAAAGTATTACATCATTTCAAATGCACCATAAAAATGTACTCACATGACTGACTGTTGCAAACTAGCAACCAGGAAGATTCACAAAGGCATTTGTCCTCTGAGTGTTCAAAATTCCAGAGCCTATCAGCACAGCAGCATACCTACTCAGAGTTAGTGGTTCTGAAGCACAGAGTTAGATCTAAATCTGTTCTATGAGGGGTGGTAAGGTGAAGAGAGGGAATATGGAGGCTTATTGTGCTCAAAATATGTTATATAGATATATAAAATGGCCTTATTTAATCTGGTATAACGCATAATGAATATATGACAAAAAGGAAAAATTAAGTGATAAAAGAGTAAAAATAAACAAGTAAGAAAATTGGATTAAATTTCTACCAGTAACGCAGTCTCGTGTAATTTTTTGAGACAGAGGATTGAAATGGTTAAAGATGTACATCATTTTTAGTGTGTGGTGTGTGGTGTGTGTGTGTGTGTGTGTGTGTGTGGTGTGGACTGGTGGCTGGGAAAGTAATCTAGGGTTCTCCCATACTAAGCATTTACTACTCTTCCCAACCAAGGCCACTCCTGCAGCCCTCACGTCTACCTGATCACCTCTGAATGAACTTCAGCTATGTGGAGTAGATATAGCAGTAAGTTGCTTCTTTAACTTATCACTTCTCCCAAAAAAAAAGCTCATGATTTCTGTGACCTTTCAAATGATAGCTGACCTGGGAACATGCGACCAGAAATGGAAGATTGTTTCGTTTATTTCGACTCTGAATGTAACATTCGAGACCATACCTTGTGCATGGCGCTTTTCATCTCAGTGTTTCTCAGAGTGTAAATGAGGGGATTCAGCATAGGGGCAATCACGGTGTAAAACACAGAAATTTCCTTATCCTTATTCTCACTTCCTGCAGGTAAAACATAGGTATAAATACAGGGCACAAAAAATAAAACTACCACCATTATGTGAGAACTACAGGTTGAGAGAGCTTTCCGTCGCCCCTCAGATGATCTTGTCCTCAGATTATACAAAATAAGTATGTAAGAAGCAACTAGTACAATAAAAATAGCAACAACCACCATACCAGAGTTGGCAATTACTAAGATGCTAACAACACGAATATCTTTACAGACCAGCTTCAAAAGAGGCTTGACATCACACAAGTAGTGATTGACGTGGTTGGGGCCACAGAAAGGCAGACTGAGCACCATGAGCAGTAAAGCAATGGAGTGCCAGAACCCCACTGCCCATGCTGTGAAAATCAGCATATCACATCGCTTCCTGTTCATAATAACCATGTAGTGCAGGGGTTTGACAATGGCAACATAGCGGTCCAGGGCCATGGACACCAGGATGAAGATTTCCACACCTGCCAGCAAATGAGCAGCGAAGAGCTGGGTCATGCATTCATTATAGGAAATGATTTTTCTTGCTGCAGCTAAGTCCCTGATGAGCCTGGGAACCACAGTCGAGGTGTAGCAGAGATCCATGATTGAAAGGTGGCATAGAAAGTAATACATTGGTTGTTCGATTAAGTGGCTGCAGGTGATAGTGAGCAGAATGACCGAGTTCCCCATTAAGACAGCCAGGTAACAAAGCAGGAATAAGAGAGAGAACAGCAGCTCTATTTGTCTCTTTTCCCAGAGGCCCATAAAAATAAACTCTGTCACATTTTTATGATTTTCCATTAATTCTAGGTGAGTCCACATGCACAAGTAAACAGTTTATCTGAAATTAAACAAAATATGTTTTCAGTTTTATACAAATGTTTTTAGTTTTATAGAAATGTATAAATTGAATAACAGTAGTCATATTATATTTATTTATACCCACTAATTAAATCCTTTAGGAAAATGTATAATTATAATCCAAATGCTTAACTCATATTATTTTTAATGATTCATTTATATATTTTATGTACATTGATGTTTTTCCTGCACATATGTTTGTGTGAGGGTATCAAATCACTTGAAGCTGGATTGCAGATAGTTGTGAGTTGCCCTGTAGATGCTGGGAATTGAACTCAGGTCCTCTGGAAGAGCAACCATGCTTTTAACCCCTGAGCCATCTCTCCATCCCCCTTAAGTAAGTATTATTACTAAAAGTTTTCTATAACTATAAATTTTATAAATAATTTATACATATTTAACATTCATAGAAATAAATTGATTCTGTTCTGATACACATTTTACATGTGAAGAAATACAAAAATAGCAGGAAAAATGAATTACAGAAAATCCTTAGAATGAAACAGATCTAAACACTATTTTTTGCCTGCTTCCATTCTATTAATTTTTTGTCATATTTTTCCATCTGAAGAATTCCACTCATTTTCCTTCCTTCATAATAAGCAAGGATTGCATATATTACATTGTTTCTGGAATTTACTAAATATATAAAGTTTGAGAATTCTTGATTTTGTATGTAACACATGATTTACCTACAGTATTTCCATCTCACAGTTAGCATTTTACACATCACATAAAACTAATAACAATTTTCCAAACAGGGAAATGACCTTAACCACAACAGTGAAATAGCCTGAATAAACTGACAGTACTTTCAGTGTTTCTCCTTGAATAATTGCAAAAAATACTCAAGACACAGACAGCCTAGGAACAAAGAATTTGTGACAACTATGTCTGAAATTTGAATAAAAGGGTTAATTTTTATATTTCTCTAAAACTTCAAAGGCACATTTTAGAGAAACCAGCTGACATGTTATAGAGTCACTCTGGAGACCTAATCATTTCCTAGTGACCTGTCCTGCTTATTTAATTTCATATTTATAATATTGTAGCCATGGTTATGTTGATATCTTGAGGCACCAAGGGAGTAAGTATACTGCATCATGTTTTTACAGTATTTCAATGTTCTTCTCAGCAAAACCATACTTTATGTCTAATATACCATAGATTTGTATAGGTTTTTCAGAAGAGACAGTATGGGCAGAATCTTGTCATGGGAGTATAATGCTCAGATACTGTGAATTCTGTTTCTGCAAGTGAGATTAGCTGCAATACCCTTACATCAACTGGTGAGAGGAATTAATGCCCTGATTTTGTGTTTTCCCACAAGGAGATTGGTTCACCTCACGTTAAGTAACTATCAAGTACACAAAAGAAAATATTGACTTTATATAAGTTTGGTCCTGGTTCATAGTATATAGAATAATCTGTGGATTGGAGAACCAAAAAATTGTGCATAAACTAGAAAATCAAATTGCAGAAGGCATGACAATTGATAGTTCAAAATATTTCTTAGATATTATTATAAACATGAAACTTTTTCTATCATGATTGCCCAGGCCTGTTTTACTCCAAATGATCAAATTGTCTAAGCAATGGCAGGTCTGTGTATACAGAAATGTCTTAAAGTTATTCCACAGAGTCTGTAGAAGTCTAATTAAACATCCCAAAATTTTGGACCATCCATAGGTTTACTCTGCCCCAAAGCCCCCTTTGTTATTTTCTTTTTAATTTGATATTTAAGAAAGGAAAGAAGGGGAAAAAAGAATGAAGATGGGAAGCAATAATGGAGGGAAGAAGAGAGGAATGAACAAAGAAAACGTAAAAAGGAAAAGAAGGACGGTGGAAGGGAGGAAGGGCCAAGCCCTGAGAATGCAGTAGATCATGGCAAAGAAGTTATAGAGCAGAAGAGGCCCTGACTATGAAGTCAGAAGCATGAAGTGGTTGGTAGCCATGTAGCACCTCTCTCCCCTCTTCACATCTCCCCTTCTCTCTGTCTGTCTGCCTCTCTCTCTCTCTCTCTCTCTCTCTCTCTCTCTCTCTCTCTCTCTCCTCCCTCTGTCCTTTTCTTTCTCTATCTTTGACACACACACACACACACACACACACACACACACACACTTTCATAATCATGTTTAGAATAAATAAATTTTACCTTATTTAATAACATACCTTTTCTTTAAATCATATTTTCTAAAGGTCTGAAATTTACTTTTCGATGGAAAATCTTCTGATACATGTCATTTTCAAAGCTATGTCCACTGTGTCTTGACTGGAAGAAAACACAAAGAAAGGAAAGCATTGAAGTGCACCTCTTGAGACTTAAATAAAAGGCTGAGATCATGAGAACATGTGACTAGTCTTAAACGTCAGGAAGAATTTTCTGTGATTTTTCTGTTACTTATGATAAGCTAACCTCTTTAGGGAAAATTGTGAAGGAGAAAAACCTAATCTCAATGCCTTGTGCAACTCAATTAGAGGAAAAGAAAGGTTTGCATGCTTTATATTTACAGTAGTCATGCTCTGTACATGCTGTTAAATAACTTTCATCACTTTTCCTAGTTTATTTTCATCAAGACCTGGTGAGCCCTATGTCATATTTCTGCCTGTTTTCAAAAATAAATGTAAAACATGACAGGGCTGCACATGGACAAACAGGGGATCTGAATCTCAAAAGTGTTTGTATATTTCTGAAGATCTTACTTAAATAAAAAGCACTTAAAGCTTTGGCTGTCAAGCTAATTTTTCCTATAGTTTCCATATAATTTTTAAATGTCTTATTTAAAGTAGCTATTAGCAAATATATGTCAGGAATTGAATTTATTAGTGGAGTTAACTAATACCAAATTTTATGCAGAATAAAATCAATACCCTGAAGACTTTATTACACTCATAGTTTTATAATAATAGATTTATGGTGTATGTGTGCACTATTAATAATACTTATTTCTGTCAGGATCCATTTTTTCTGGGATGCCACCTGTTCTTTAAAGTAGTTCCTCTTCTTTTCTGTGACCTTTGGATGAAACAAAACAGTAAATGTGGGAAGCACCTATCTCTCCCATGAATCTTTAATCCAATGTAGCTTTTAAAGACGCACTGCCTGGAATACTGTAAGCTAAAAGACAGGGAACCCCAAGGGGAAGAGCCTCAGGGGCACTTTTTGCAAGAAATCTAAGCTGTACTTATGGGTGTGATGGTAAAGCCAACACTATCCGGTTGTCACATATTAAGGCTTTCTTTTTATTCATTTATTAGGACTCTGGCACAAATGCTCCACTGTTTCTGTTGTTGATAAAATTCTGTGAAATTTTCATATCACTGTGTTAGGAGAGTAGCCTAAGACTATTAACATTATTCATATTAATATTACCATAAAATCGCTGGTGGTACAGAGGTTTGAAAATACCTCCTCAGTGTTTAATTATGCCACTGGAAATTTAGAAAACATGCATAATAATGTGTTAATAGATACTCATTAGCATTAGTGTAATGCTTAAAGTGGAAAATTCCACAGCATCTAATCTATTGTCCTTGCCATTAATATTTGGAAATACTTTTCCTCTTATCAGAAGCAGTTCAAATGATATGTGCAACTGAATCTGCATATTTTTATGACTAATTCCATGATTCAGTTGTTTTATCAGATAGTTTTTCCACTTATGATAACATCTGTGCTTAAAACTGTAAATGGACATATGTCATAATGGCACATGTCTGCAATCATACATAACTCAGGAGGCTAAGGCAGGAAGACTGCTGTGAGTTTTAACACAACTTGGTCTACCTCCTGAGTTCTACTCCAGTCAGGACTACATGATAAGGCTCTGTCTCTCAGTGGTTAACATATTACTATTTACTAAAAATCTGGGAAATAATTTGCTCTAATATGTCATTCTCACATATTTATATGCAGTTCATTATCCACATGTTCACGTATATTTCACCTTACTAGTTTTAAATTTTTGTTTCCATTTTGCTTCTTTTTATCTCCCTTGATTAGTCCAATTTATATCCTTTTGTCTGATATTTCCATATATAGAAATTATTCCTCATGTCTTCACTTTATAGCACCTTATGTGTACTCTTTATTGAATTTTCACTTAAAAGAAGGTAAAATAATGCTATTCACAAACAAAACACTGGTACTAATTTGGCTCAACAAACTTATACTCATGTAAATTGATTACTAATATAAGCAATCTAATTCATAGCCACACTTTATTCCAAAGGTTAGACAGTATTTTATCAATTAATGAAGACTACTAAAATTTCTAATATTGTTTAAACATGTGGTACTTTAATGAGTTTTAGATTTTTTGATATTTTTCATTCTCATTCTAATCAAAGAGATAAATAAAAATTGATATTACTTCAAACCGGAGTTGAAAGTATAAGTGAGAAATATGTGCATCTACAAGCAAAAAATAAAGAAAAATTAGTGCCTTTTATGGAGATAGTTGAGTTTAGCCCATAATTGAAGAATCCAAGTGTGATGGCAGTTCTTGGTTGTTTATTATTTATTTGTGTCATCACTTTACATGCTGGTCTCAGCCCCTTATCTTTTCTCCTCCTAGTCCCACTCTCACAACACCCTTCCTCCATCTTCCCCTCACATTCTCAGAGAAAGGGAGGCTCCAGGGGTACCAACCCACCCTGACACCTCAATAGCAGCAGTACTAACTGCATCCTCTCCCACTGAGGCCTGACAAGGGAAGAGGATCCAGAAGCAGGAAACAGAGTCAGAGACAGCCTCTACTTCCATTGGTATGGCACCCACATGTTGATCAAGCTGCACTTCTGCTATATGTAGGGGTCTAGGTCCAGCCCATGCATGCTCTTTGGTTGGTGGTTCAGTCTCTGTGGGCTCTGTGGGCTCTCATTGTCCTTCTTGTCCCTGACCCCTCCAGCTCCCTCTATCCTTCCTCCCACTCTTACACAGAACTTCCTGGGCTTGGTTTATTGTTTCAATGTGTATCTCTGCATCTGTTTCCATCAGGTATTGGATAAAGCCTCTCAGAAGACAATTATGCTAGTCTTCTATCTGCCAGCATAGCAGAAAATCACTAATAGTGGCAGTGGCTGGCTGTTTATCATCAGATGAATCTCAAGTTGGGACAGTCATTGATTTGCCATTCCTTCTATCTCTACTCTGTCTTTATTCCTACACTTCTTGTAGGCAAGAAAATCTTGGGTTGAAGTTTTATGAGTAACTTGGTGACTCAGTGAGACTATTTAACCTTAATCTGGACCACATGTTCTGCTGCAGCCTGTAGAAGGGTAAAGAAGAAGTAACTGTCTATCATTGCCTGCTTGCTCTCATTCTCACTAACAAGTCCATTCCTTCACTGTCATTAGATCCTACTAAGTTCTGTTCCTCTAGGGAAACCTGACTAACACACAGATATTAAGAAAATTAGTTATAGTAAGAGCAAAGCAAGCCTAACTACATACAGCAATGATGGTAACATAAGTAAGGTTGGGTGCACCCACTTCTCCTACTTAATCATGTGTATTCACAGCAAGGAGATTCCTGAGATGTTATCATTAGCTCATCTTGTCTTTATCCACCAAAGAAATAAGAAAATACTTAAATTTCTTGGGAATGATCAGTGGACATGGACCTACAAACTTGATTTGTAGCTAGAATGAATTAATCATAGGAGATTGCATAGATGCATAAAAATTAAAATAATTCCAGAATACTATTTGAGATTAGATAAGGATTGTCTGGGTTCCAATAATAACTACTGACATCCAGAGAAAATCAAATCATAACCAACTAGGGAAGAAGAGTAAAAAACAGAAACCAAACACAAACATCTGATAAAAATATATGAAAGAATAATGTAGGAATAAGGTTATTGTGTAGTTTAAATGCTGATTTCCGTAATACCAATATCTGGTTGCAATCCTTATTCTGAGAATTTCTTGTCTCAATGTTGTATAAACATTGTTCCTTAATTGTCCTCTGATATTCCAATAAAGCAGCTTACAGCCAATCACCGAGCACAGGAAAAAATAGGGCTGGAGCTCCTGACAGCTGTGGAGAAGAAGTTAGAAGAGGAAGGAGGGGATTCAGGCATAGGTAGATGTCCAGGAGAGACCAAAAGAGAGAGAGCTCAGCAGGAAAAACTACATAGTGCAAGTATTGCTGGGATGCACCCTGAGAGGATGCCATATTAGCTTAGAAGGTTAAGAATAGAGTAATAACTGCTCAGTTATTGTGCTGTGAAGCTTATTAAAATAAAATAATGGAGTCAAAATTATTTGTGTGATATCCATGTTAAGAAAGAAACAGAAACAAACAGTTTTGTACAAGTAAGATTAACAGAATAACACTTCTGTTGAAGATGTTTTGCCTCAAAGTGTCTTCATGGAATTCTTTTGAATCTAAAGTTCTAAAGAATATTGATAAAAGGCTGATTTAAAAACTATTGGTGATCAAATGTTCTGCAAAGATAATAAGAGTTAACCCATAGAATAAGAAAATAAATATTGAGCCAGGCACACCTTTAATCACAGCACATGGGAGGCAGAGGCAGGTGGATTACTGTGAGTTCAAGGCCAACAAGGTGAGTCCAGGATAGCCAAGGCTACACAGAGAAATTTATGTCTAGTCTTGTAAACAAGGTAAAAGCCCAAAGATAATGATATCATAAGTCTGCAGAGATAACTTATGACTACTTCTAAATTTAAGTATAATCAAAGTGACTGCTGTAAATATCTATGTTTATATGCAAAAACAAATGCTATTCTCAGCCTTGATAAGAGAAGGTTTTCTTCTCATTGAATAGTGGTAAATGTAGTTTTATGGCTGCTGAAGGTGCTGGAAATAAGTGATATCTGAGTGTTCACCTCTATGGAGTACACTCATACCATGCCTTAGACTCAGGTAAAATTGCTAAAGATAGATCCTAAAAAATGTGAAAGCTATAGGATAGGGAGAAAGGCTATGCAGTGCTATTTGGGGATGGTACATCATTTTGATCATAAACCCAGAATGTCTGTCCTTACCTGCACTATGTCTATACATGACAGGCCATGTGAATTCAGTCATGGAATGGGAAGAGATTCATTGATCCTCAACATGCTCAGTCATCTGTAAACTACTGGTGGATACTGACGGAGAGTTATTGCCTTCAGTTGTATACCCACAAGTGACCAATGGACATTTCTACCACATGGTTACTTGGAT
Source organism: Acomys percivali (assembly GCA_907169655.1). Taxonomy (NCBI): domain Eukaryota; kingdom Metazoa; phylum Chordata; class Mammalia; order Rodentia; family Muridae; genus Acomys; species Acomys percivali. The sequence goes on along the minus strand of OU015745.1, from coordinate 145,018,798 downwards.
TTCCCTGTTAAACTCAGTGAGTTGCAAGGTGGTGTTGCAGGAGGAGGAGAAAAGGATAATAATAATAATAATAATAATAATAATAATAATAATAATAATAATAATAATAATAATAATAATAATAATAAGAAGAAGAAGAAGAAGAACAAGAAGAAGAAGAAGAAGAAGAAGAAGAAGAAGAAGAAGAAGAAGAAGAAGAAGAAGAAGAAGAAGAAGAAGAAAGTGGAGGACAGGGATGAGGAGGACTATGAGGATAAGAAAAAGCAAGATGAGGTAAGAAAAAGAAGAAGAGGAGGATGAAGAAGCAGAAGGAAAAGAAGAAGAAAGATGAGGAAGAGGAAGAAAAATCAGAGAAGGAAGAAGACATGTGGGAATGTGGGAAAGTGGTGGTTGGATTCATCAAGGGTTTGGGAACAGATAATGGTGGGTGTGTTGAGCTTAATCATAATGAAGCTGGAGAGATGGCTCAGCCTTTAAAATCTAGACTCACAACCAAAAATCAGCAGAGAAATTAGCATGTATTATATATGTATATTAAACTGTCAAAGACCTAATCAAAGTAATGTAAAAAACAGGAAAAAAATTTAGGACATTTCCTGTATATTCAAGTAATTAATTTTATTCCTTCTCAAGTCTCTGACGGGGTTGAAGACAAGAGTTTAGTTTTACAATTAGGCTTAATTGTTCAGGGGTATAGATGTCTAGGTCTAGATAGAAGTTTTAAGTTGATAATGACAAGACAGGATAGATATTGATTTACATTCAGAATTTTAGAGTCACCAGATTCATAAACCAAAGATCATTTCTACATAGCTTATTAAAAGAATGCATTTTATAGTCAAATGGTATGTTGTCTGTGAAACATATTTAGGCTTTTGGAGAGAAAAACAAACTTTTCAATGGAGACACTATTTAATACATGTTGACTGGATATCAACAAATATGTTGAGTACTTCATACTGAAAGTTTCTCTCTCCTGGAGAGGATTCCTCTGAACACTCAGAGCACTCCTGAGCCCTGGAGCTGCTGAGGTATATCTTTCAATAGTGCTGATGCTGCATACACAGGAGTTCGATATTTCAAGGTTTATCAACAAAGTCACAGAATAAATTATCCTCACTGTAACTTTTCAAGACATTTGATAAGTACTTTGCATTTACTTAATATCAGATGAACCAGAGATGAGCAGATGGATTGAATGCACCGATCACTGTTTCACACTGAGATACCTCTTTAGCAATTAAGGCTAATCAGGAGGTTGAGCCCACAGTTTTGATGACCACACAGGGAAAATCCTAAGTATGAATATTAAGTGAGTAAATATAATCTTTTTATCCCAAGTATAAATGCAGATAATTCATTCTGAGGTCACGTGCTGTGGACATTACCAATTCCTGTAACTTCTGGCCAGGCAGAGGTGGATCATGCCTTTAATCCCAGCACTTGAGAGGCAGAGGCAGGCAGGTCTCTGAGGTGGAAGCCAGCCTGGTTTACAAAGTGAATTCCAAGACAGGCAGAGCTACACAGTTGGATGATTTGAAGGGTGTAATAGATTGTAGTCCTTTACATTGGCAAGAGAATAACAACACAAGTTACTTAATGTTCTAAAACCAGCATTGAGTGCAAAATACTTAGTAACAACCAGTGCAGGAGCACAGACTTTCAGAGTTATTACACAGACTTATTACATATTATAGATGCTTTTACAATAGCACGTGTTCTTTCACTGAACCATTGGCACTGTTTTCCCTGAACACTTCACATCAGTTTCTGTTCCATTATGTTGCTTTTTATTGTTTAAATAATTACACATAGCATATGAAATTTGGACTTAGTTTAAAACATTTGTATTTTCATAAGTAATTTTAAGATGCTACTATTAATATTCTATTACTGGGGCTCCCTATCTGCCTTCTACTACTCAGTGGATGCTAGTCTGTGTCACCCAAGGCCAAGGCTCAGTTTACTATGGTAGTGTTCAAGTTCTTTCTTACTCAATTCAAACTATCCTTCCACTCTGATGACGATTTAAGTTTCTGGCTGTCCATTTCTTATGAATAAAATGCAGAGAAGTCACCTTCATTTTGATGGCTACTACACTAAAATAATACACACACCACTATCTTTTGTGTGTTTACATGCCTCTAGGACTATCCTCTGAACTCCTTTTAGGATCTGAGTCATACCAAACCATTCAGCAGATTTGAGATTGCTTAGTGTATTTACAAACAAACATCGTTCATGTTCATAATCTTTTTAGCTATCATCACTGAGAAGGCAACCCTGTAGTCTTAAGTAATCATAACTACCCAGAACTTTCTGCAATTAAAAAAAATCTTGCTATACTTCATTAATTAACAGAATCAAAGTCTTATTATTAAAATACAGAAATTACTTAAACGTAAAGTTGCAACACTTTTCCAGTAAATATAATTATCTGTCTCACAAACTAGATGGAATACAGGAGCAATGTGATGGAGTTTGTTCTCCTGGGTTCTTTGTAGGTTCATACAGAACCCACGCATGCAGAAAATCACATTTGCTGTGGTTTTGGTCATCTATATCTTCTCTGTTGTGGGAAATTTGCTCATTCTCATTATCAATTCAAACAGCCAACTCCTGGGGTCCCCTATGTACTATTTCCTGGCCTATCTCTCCTTTATTGATGCCTGCCTCTCCTCTGTCAATACATTTAAACTGATTGTTCATTCACTCCATGAAAGAAAATCTATTCAACTCAATAGATGTGTGACCGAAGTTTTGGGGGAACATTTCTTTGGAGGAGCCGAAGTCATCTTGTTTACTGTGATGGCCCATGGCTGCTATATATTCACCTGTAAACCCCTGCACTATGCAACCATCATGAACCAATGACTCTGTAACTTACTTGTGGGAGTGTCATGGGCTAGAGGCTTTCTTCATGGAGGTATACAAATGCTTTTCATTATTGGACTACCTTTCTGTGGCCCTAATGTCATCGATCACTTTATGTGTGATCTGAACACTTTACTTGATCTAGCCTGTGTTGGTGCCCACATTCTAGGGCTCCTTTTTCTGCCAACAGTGGCTTCATCTGCCTGTTAAACTTCCTTCTTGTGCCCATATCCTACATGGTCATGTCATCATGACCTGCAGCTATGTTGCCTATTGATAAAGCAGTTGCTCTTTTTTATACTGTGATAGCTCCCACACTAAATCCATTAACCTACACTTTGAGAAATACTCAGATGAAAAATGCCATTTGAAAATTATTTAGTAGAAAAAATTCAGTCAGATGACAAATGAACTCACAATCATGTGACTTCAGATAGACTGGTGAAAGGATGGACTGGACAGTTTGGATGCTCTGAATATGAATGCTTTACGTACACAACGAAGAAACAAATAAATGCTACTCATGTGTTACACAAAGGGAAGCAGAAATGAGTGACCCAAATGGGAAATGCCTAACCTAATTAGTTAGCTTTATAGTCAAAACTGATGCATAACACACACACACACAGACACACTCATTCACACACACATACACACCCTCTGTTCTGGAAAAACTCTGATCCAATGAGTTAAGTTTATAGATATTTTCAGGTTAGAAAATTCAGGCTTCTGTCAACTTTATTGATTATATAACTATACAAATGATGCCTTTGGAAGTTAAGTCCTAGCCATTGACCTTTTGCCATCCCATAATCTCTTTGCTAACTTAGTATAGATACTTTTCTACACGGTGACATACTTCTTTCCACTGTAGATGCAAACTGAGAATAATGTTTGAAGAACTATTCAGGGCATCAGTCTTCTCATTTGCAAATTTCTTTACAGTTTTGACCAAAATTATGTCCCAGTATCTCTTATATTTTGGTATAAGACTTAAATGATAAATCATACCAACATTCCAATTTCCCTTACCAGAAATTCCTCCTTTTTTACTTTTATTTGCAAGTCTTTCAGTAATATTTATTATTATTATTATTATTATTATTATTATTATTATTATTGTTGTTGTTGTTGTTGTTGTTGTTGTTGTTGTTGCTGCTGCTGCTGCTGTTGTTGTTGTGAGTGTGAACACAAAGACATTATTGGACATATATTCTATGGCACTTTTGTAGAAGCCAGAGAAAAACTCTGTGGTGTAAGTTCAGTCCTTTAACATTTGTGTAAGCTACCAGGCTAGCACAAGAAACACCTTTACACTAGGATCCATCTTGTCCACCTATAAATTTTTAATGTTTTAAAAAGTAAAATGTAAGTACATCAATTTCACCCTTCCTTCCTCTCATTTATCTAATTTTCCCATGCATCTCTCTCATATGCATTCTATATCTTTAATTGTTTTATACATTAATATGTATACTCACTATGGATATGCTTTTAGTTATACAGCTGCCACACATTTCAGAGCCATCCATCCATCCTTGAGCTGCAGTACTTAAGGATACACATTAGCCTACGGAGTGTACTTCAACACAGTTGATCTGGTACAACTTATAGTTGTTTCATCATTATCACACATGCTTCTGGGTAAATTAGACTAATCATATAGCCCATTTTAATGTAGTACCCTCATTCACAGGTCACATGTTGAAGGAGACAAAAGTCTACATATACATATAGAAGCTAATTAGGCATGATGGGAGTGATTTCTAAAAAGTTTTAACATTTTCTTGCAGTAACCTGCCCTCACAGAAGGCCATGATAGTTTCCTCAGAAAATGTAAAATAAATCCCTCTGAGCTGAGTCCACCAATTGCAGTGGAAAATAGTTCTGTTGCATATGTAGACTCTTTTATTAAGACTTACAAATACTCATCTTTTCCTATTATATTATTTTCTACTCATGGAGGAATACAAGTCAGTACTCTGGGTCTATCTCTTTCTAATTATAATTTCTAATTTCTGTAACAAGTTGCTTGTCTTTATTCTTACCATCCTGTTCTTTCCTTTTGCTAAAGAAATGTTTGTTCTGTGCATTATTTACATTGAAGACTCTTAAAGTTGGACTAAACACATCTTTTTGCATCATGAGATGGCCATAACCTACGGGGGTCAGGAATATATTATTATAGTTATAATTGGAAACATCTTCCATAATCATATTTAAATTATTGTTCTCTAGCATCTACCTGGTATCTCGCAATGAGTAACTCCAGTTCCAGAGGATATAATGCCTCCTTCTGTCTTCCTTGGGCACTGCAAACATGCAATATGTAGACATATATGAAGGCAAACCAGCTGTACACATAGAAATAAAAACAACTGAAAACTCATTTTGTAAATTTTTAAAAAACTTGATCTACATCCCCAAATAGTATACCCTTGATTGTAATTGCATACCATTAGTTTTTCCCAATATCTGAAGAGAAAAATAAAAAAATAATTTCTTCAAATTATCTGGCTCATATTTCTTAATTGAAAGTAAAGAGACACATTATGAAAATGACTTTCCCCAGACTACTCTATTTTACATCATTAACACTAAATACCCACACTGGGAAAGCAAAAAGAAGCAATCCGTTGTCAAATTCCTGTGAAGATTCCTGTGTGGATTTCAGAATAATAGTGGCAAATCAGGTAAAACTTAACGATTTGTAATGTTCATTCTGATGCATATCTACTGGAAAAGATCTGAATTCTCATTTCATGCTAAAACCATTTTTAGCCTTCTACTTTTATTAATATATGAAATAATGTTATATGAATTTTCTATAACACCTTGCTTAACTCAAATACATACCTTTCTTTTATGAATAATTAAAATTGTACATAGTTATGATTTAGAATGTAAAATTATGATAGAGATAAGAAAGATGATAAATAGACACATACATGATGAATTGGTAAATAGAAAATGACAGTGATAGTGGAAAATGTACTCTATTTTAAAATATATGATACACTACTATATTTTCTATAGTCACAGTGCTGTGCAACAGATCCAAAGTCACTCCTTGTGTCTAACTTTTCTCTAGCCTATATCTACCCACCACTCCTTAATCTTTAGAACCTATGACTCTACTAATTCTCTGATTTCTACTATACATTTCAAGTTTAACTGAAATCATGTGGTATCTGACTTTTGCCCAGCTTATTTCACTCAACATAATCCCCCTTGACCTTTGATCTCATTGTAAATGACAGAACTTTGCTGTATTTTATGAATGCACAGCACTTTATTGTCTACAGTTTTCTGTGTAAAATTAGCCTGTGATGGTAACTTAACTTATTCACATACCTTGCATACTTTATTGTTAATAAAAATAAAATAATCATAGGGATGCTGATATATCTATAGACATAATGATGTCTTTTCATGTTTATAAGTACTCAGTGAACATTACAAAAGTGTAATCAAGCTGCTACTGATTGATCCATCCTGCAGAACGGACTAGGGAGATGAACTAGGACCCTGAAGGGAAGTTGTACAGAATATTTAATGGATGAAACCATAAAGTGAGGGGGAGTTAGGTGGGCTGTAGCACCGTCTAATCTTATTTTGACATCAAGGGAGTTCCCATCAATCAAGATAGGAGTAGAATCCTGGGCCTGAGACCATGACCTTTCTTGACCCTGCTACCAAGATGAAGAAGTTGTCCTTGAAATGGCTGGACTCAGGCAATTGTCTCCTTGCAAGTTATATCCAAGATAGCTGGACTCAGACAACTGATCTCCTTATAACAGAAGCTATTCAGCTTTTGAGAAGTCCCCAGCTTCTCTAGAGCCAGGGACCTTGAATTTAGTTTCTCCCTGTGATTAAATGGAGTCTGAAAATGAAATGGTAGTACTTAGAATAAGTTTCTCTTGCTTGTTCCCAACAGTCAGTAGCATAATTATTGGGCCATGGGAATTTCTGTGTCTACTTTTTTTAAGTCTCCAAACAGTTCTTCATATGTTAATCTACATCCCTGAATATGTCATAAGGGTTGAACTCTATCTATATTCTTACCAGTCTTTGTAATCTTTAGCATTGTTGATGGAAACAATTTGTATTTGGGATGAAATACTGTCTTCTTGCAATTTACATCTGCACTTTCACTGGTAATGTTGACACCTTATGTTGTGTAAATTTCCTCAGAGATTTACCATCCTGCAGAGAAGTGCCTACTGACAGAAAATAAATAAATCAGAGTAGCTTTAGAAAGTTCCTGAAACTGATCTAAGTCACTAACCTCCCTTCCTCTCAAGAGTAAACAATAAAGACTGGTAAGAATCACTCTCTATAAAGCAAACAGCAAAGACTGAGAAAAATCTCAACTGCCTGGAGAAGCAAGAAATGACCTCATCTTCCTGGAAGAGGGTTGGAACACTGATCCACCTGAAAAGGACACTCTTCAACGTAATGAACTGCCTGCAAGTTGAGTGTGCTCCAGGTTTTCAGCGTCTGCTATCTGTCATGCATGCTGAGATGGGATTTGGTGATGGATTTGTACCTGAGTCATTTCTGCTCCTCTAAGTAACCCATCTCCAATATTCCTGTACATAACCTTAAAAAACTCATTGGTTTACCAAATTGGACATTTGTGGTATCTGTACTTTTGATTGTGGTAGGTTCCATATCCAGATGAATGGACAAGTGTGTGCTACATTTTCCCAAGAAAAGTTTCCCACACAACATTTCTCATGCACCTATTAGAAATGTATATGTATTTTTATTTTAGTTTCTTTGATATTAAAATTTCTCTTCCTTTTCTTCCTCTAAGCCCTCCCATTTTCCCTTCCCTGCTCTCCGTCAATGTCATAGCTTTGTTTTTCAGTATTATTGCATACATATATGTATTATGTATGCATATATATTCTAAATGTGACCCATTAACTCCATATAATGTTACTTGCATCTATTATTTTAGGATTGACCATTTGGCAATGAACCACAAGTTGGTATGTTTTTCCCTGGGAATACCACCTCTTCTGCTCCAAGCTTTATTTGGTTGCCTATAGTTATTTGTGTATTGTTGATATGTATTCTTTTTGATCAATGTCATTTTTAAAAATAGAAGATTTTTACCTATTTCAGTTAATTTATTGTTTTTTATGATACTGGATTATTTCTTTCACATGTTAGCTAGGTATTAATTCTTCATCAGATGCATATTCTGAAGGAAACCTGTAATCAAATGTGGTTTAAGTGTCCTTCTCTTTTATCTTTGTTCTTCTTGGGATAAAGAGCATTACCTACTTTTTCCTTCTTTCTGGAAAAAAAGTGATGGAGCATAGATCCCAGCATTCAGCCTGTGATGTAGCATATACTCCAGTTCAATTTGTGGGATATGCATCAAAGAACTTGTTGAAAGTCGTCCATTGATGCACTTTGTTCACAGCACCTGAGTTATATATATATATAATTATGAACATTATGAACATATTATGTATGCATTATGAACATTCTAAGAGAAAAAACATAAGGCATACAAAACATAAGTACATATTCCAAATACAGGAGTGAAATCAATTTTCACAAATTAACAAACACTACAGTATCAAAGATATATAAATTAACTAGGAATAATTCAAAATAAAACCATAAATATGCTCTGCAAACTGAGGCAAATGACACTGAGAAAAACGGGCTATCATCAGTGTAATAAAATAAAAAAAGAAGCAGCAGGAGCTTGAAGGCAAAAATATAATCACTCAACTTAAAACTGAATACTTTAGTATAGTAGAAGAACTGGCTAATTTTTTTCAGATCAGGTGATTTTTTTCATTTGGTATCTTTCATTTATTTTAAAATTTAACTTTTTATTAATTTATTTAGATTACTACTCAATTGTTATCCCCTTGTTTGTTTCCTCCCATTCCTCCCTCCATCCCTCTTTCACCCCTATTCCACTCCCCTAGATCTGTGACACTAGAACCCACTATATGGTCACAGCCCATCAAGTCTCATCTTGGTAGCCTTCCTATTCTTTCTCTGAGTGCTACCAGGCCTCCCCACCAAGGGGAAGAAGTCAAATATGGGGCAACAGAGTCCATGTCAGAGTCAGTCCCCAATCTCCAGACAACTGAAGATAATGTCTTGTCCCTTGGCTAGATCTAGATAGGGGTTCAATATTTACGGCATGTAACGTCCTTTGTCGGTGCAATAGTTTGAGCAGACCCCCCAGGTCCAGATCTGCCTGTCATGATGTTCTTCTTGTAGGTTTCTAGGACCCTCTGGATCCTTCTATTTCCCCATTCTCCTACCTTTCTCTCACCTAGAGTCCCAATAGGAAGTCCCCACATCTATCCCAATCTCATGGTAAGTAAAGACTTTCAAGGGACATCCCTGACAGGCTAGTGTCCAATTATAAATGAGTATATACCATGTGAGTCTTTCTGAGTCTGGGTTAACTCACTCAGTATGATCACTTCTAGTTCCATCCTTTTGCCCACAAATTTCAGGATTTGCTTGTTTTTAATAGCTGAGTAGTATTCCATAGAGTAAATGTACCACATTTTCTTTATCCATTCTTATACTGAGGGACACTTATGTTGTTTCTAGGTTCTGGCTATTACAAACAAGGCTGCTATGAACATGGATGGTATGTGTCCTTTTTGTGTGCTGGAGAATCTTCTGGGTATATTCCAAGGAGTGGAATAGCTGGGTCTTGAGGAAGCCCTATTCCCAGTTATTTGAGAAAGTACCAGATAGATTTCCAAAGTGGTTGTACAAGTTTGTACTCCCATCAGTAATGAAGGAGTGTTCCCCTTTCTTCACATCCTCTCCAGCATGTAGTGTCACTTGAGTTTTCTATCTTGGCCATTCTGATGGCTGTAAGATGGAATCTCAGAGTTCTTTTGATTTGCATTTCTCTGATGACTAAAGACATTGGGCATTTCTTTAAGTGTTTCCCAATCATTCAATAGTCCTCTGTTGAGAATTCTCTGTTTAATTCTGAGCCCCATTTCTTAATTGTGTTACTTGGATTGGTGATGTTTAATTTCTTGACCTCGTTATATATTTTGGATATTAGACCTTCGTCAGATGTAGGGTTGGTGAAGATCTTTTCCCAGTCTGTAGGCTGTCACTTTGTTCTGTTGGCAGTGTTTTCTGCCTTAAAGAAGATCCTCAGCCTCATGAGGTCCCATTTATTAATTGTTGACCTTAGAGCCTTGGCTGTTGGAGTTCTGTTCAGGAAGTTGTCTCCTGTGCCAATGAGTCTTAGGCTCTTCCCTACTTTTTCTTCTAACAGATTTAGTTCTCTGGTTTTATGCTGAGATCTTTAATCCACTTGGGCTAGAGTTTTGTGCATGGTGATAAATACGGGTCTACTTGCATTTTAATACATGTAGACATCGTTAGGCCAATACTATTTGTTGAAGATGCTATCATTTTTCCATTGAATAGATTTGGCTTTTGTCAAAAATCAAGTGACCATATTTGTGTGGATTTATTTCTGGGTCTCCAATTCGATTCCACTGATCAACCAACCTATTGCTGTGCCAGCACCATGCTATTTTAATTACTGTTGCTGTATAGTATAGCTTGAGATCAGGTATGGAGATTCCTCTGCAGGATCTTTTATTGTACATGATTGTTTTAGCTATTCTGGCTTGTTTTTCCATATCAAGTTGAGAATTGATCTTTCAATGTCTTTAAAAAATTGTGTAAGTATTTTGATAGGGATCACATTGAAGTTGTAAATTGCTTCTGGGAAGCTGGCCATTTTTACTATGTTAGTTCTCCTGATCTATGAACAAGGGAGATCTTTCCATCTGCTGATGTCATCTTCAATCTCTTTTTTCAGAGATTTATAGATTTTTTTTAAACAAGTCCTTCATATGCTTGGTTAGAGTTATTCCCAGATATTTTATATTGCTTGTGGCTATTGTGAAGGATGTGGTTTCCCTAATTTCTTTCTCTGCATTATTGTCATTTGTATATAGGAAAGCTACTGACTTTTTTGAATTAATTTTGTGTCCAGCCATTGTGCTGAATGTGTTTATCAGCTGTAATAGTTCTCTGGTGGAATTTTTGGGATCTTATGTATACTATCATATCATATACAAATAGGGATAGTTTGACTTTCTCCTTTCCCATTTGGATACCCTTGCTCTCCTTTTGTTGTCTTATTGCTCTGGCTAGAACTTCCAGTACTATATTGAAGAGATATGGAGAGAGTGGGCAGCCTTGCCTTCTTCCCAATTTTAGAAGAATTTCCTTGAGTATCTCACCATTTAATTTGATTTCGGCTCTTGGTTTGCTGTATATAGCCTTAATTATGTTGAGGTATGTGCCTTGTATCTGTGATCTCTCCAAAACTTTAAACATGAACAGGTATTGGATTTTATCAAATGCTTTCTCTGCATCTAAGGAGATGATCATGTGGCTTTTAATTTTCAGTTTGTTTATATGGTGGATTACATTGATGGATTTCCATATATTAAACCATCCCTGCATACCTGGAATGAAGTCTACCTACCTGGTCATGGTGAATGATATATATGATGTGTTCTTGTATTCGGTTTGTGAGTATTTTATTGAGTATTTTTGCATCAATGTTCATAAGAGAAATTGGTCTGAAATTCTCTTTCTTTATTGGATCTCTGTGAGATTTAGGTATCAAGATGACTGTGGTCTCATAGAATGAGTTTGGTAATGTTCCATCCATTTATATCTTTTGGAATAGTTTGAAGAGTATCAATATTAGATCTTCTTTGAAGGTCTGGTAGAATTCTGCGCTGAAACCATCTGGACCTGGGCATTTTTTTTGATTGGGAGACTATTAATGACTGCTTCTACTTCTGTAGGGGAAACATGATTATTTATTTTGTTGAACTGATCTTGATTCAGTTTCGACGAGTGGAATTGATCAAGCAAACTGTCCATTTCCCTTAGATTTTCAAATTTTGTAGCACATATGCCTTTGTAGTAAGATCTTAATTCTTTGTATTTCCTCAGTGTCTGTTGTTATGACTCCCTTTTCATTTTTGATTTTGTTGATTGGGACAGTATATCTCTGCCTTTACATAGGTTTGCTAATAGTTTGTTTATCTTGTTGATTTTCTCAAAGAATCAGCTTCTGGTTTTGTTGATTCTTTGAATTGTTCTCTTTGTTTCTAATTTATTGATTTTTTTTTTTTTAGCTCTGAGTTTGATTATTTCCAGATGTCTACTCCTCTTGGGTGTTCTAGCTTTTTTCTAGGGCTTCCAGATGTGTCATTAAGTTGCTTATATGGGATGCTTCCAATTTCTTTATAATGCTATGAATTTTCCTCTTAGCACTGCTTTCAATGTGTCCCATAAATTTGGGTATGCTGTTCTCTCACTTTCATTGAATTTCAGCAAGTTCTTTTTCTTTATTTCTTCCTTGATCTAGGTGTCACTAAGTAGAGAGTTGTTTAGTTTCCGTGTGTGTAGGCTTTTTTTTTTATTTCTGTGTTGAAGTCCAGCCTTAGACCATGGTGATCTGATAGGATGCAATGTATTATTTCAATCTTCTTGTATCTGTTGAGGCTTGTTTTGTGACCTACTATGTGATCAATTTTGAAGAAGGTTCCATAGCATGCTGAGAAGAATATATAATCCTTTGTGTTTGGGTGAAAAGTTCTGTAAATATCAGTTAGATCCTTTTGATTCATGATGTTGGTTAGTGTTGTTATTTCTTCATTTAGTTTCTGTTTCAATGACCTATCCTTTGGTGAAAGTGGGGTGTTGAAGTCTCCCACTATTAATGTGTGAGGATCAATATGTGTTTTAAGCTTTGTTAATAGTTCTTTTTACAAATGTGGGTGACCTTGTATTGGAAGCATAGCTGTTCAGAATTGTGATGTCATCTTGATTGACTTTACCTTTGATGAGTATGAAGTGACCATCTTCATCCCGTTTGATTAATTTTGGTTGAAAGTCTATTTTATTAGATATTAAAATGGTTACACCAGCTTGCTTCTTGTGTCCACTTGCTTGGAATATCTTTTTACAGCCTTTTACCCTGAGGTAGTATCTATCCTTGTGCATGAAATGTGTTTATTGAATGCAGAAGAATGTTGTCTCTTGTTTATGCATCCATTTAATTAGTCTGTGTCTTTTTATTAGATAATTGAGACCATTGATGTTGACAAATATTAATGACCAGTGACGGTTAATTCCCTTGATTTTGATGTAAGTTGCAGTAGAGAATTTGTGTAGTTGTGTTTTTGCGATGGTATAGTTATCTATTTCCCATGGAATTTTGGTTGTAGCTTGTCCCTTTTGGGTAGAGTTTTTCTTCTAGTAACTTCTGTAAGGCTGGATATGTGGATAGGTATTGTTTGAATTTGTTTTTGTCATGGAATATCTTGTTTTCTTCATCAATGGTTATTGATAGTTTTGCTGGGTATAGTAGTCTGACCTGGTATCTGTGGTCTCTTAGGGTTTTTCAGAACCTCTGTCCAGGGCCTTCTGGCTTTTATTATCTCTGCCGTGAATTCGGGTGTAATTTTGATAGTTTTGCCATTATATATTACTTGACCCTTTTCCCTTGAATATTTTTTTTGTTCTGTATATTTTGTGTTTTGACAGGAAGTTTTTCTTTTCTGGTCTATTCTATTTGGTGTTCTGTAAGCCTCTTGTATGTTTATGAACATCTTCTTTAAATTGGGGAAATTTTCTTCTATGATTTTGTTGAAATATTTTCTGGGCCTTGGAGTCAGGCATCTTCTCTTTCCTTAATGCCTATTATCCTCAGGTTTCATCTTTTCATGGTGTCTTTGATTTCTTGGATGTTATGTGTCAGAAATTTCTCAAATTTACAATTTTCTTTAATGGTTGCTTCAAGGTCTACGATTATATGTTCTAGTCCCAGGATTCATTTCTCTATCTCTTGGATTCTGTTAGAGAAGCTCACCTCTGTATTGATTGCTTTCTTCTCTAAGCTCTCCCATTCCCGCTTTACTTCTGTCTGTGACTTTACCATTGCCTCCATTTTCATCTTCAGATCTTGAACTGTTTTATTGATTTCCTTCATATGATTGTATTTTCTTGAATGTCTTCCAGTGTCTCTCCATAAGCCTCTTTTATGTCTTCTACATGTTTGACTGTCTCTTCCTGCATTTCTTTATGGATTTTATTCATTTCCTCCATTATCACCTTCATAATTAAGTATTTGAGGTCATTTTCTTGTATTTCAACTGTGTCTGAGTTCTTTGGGTTGCTTTGTTCGGGATAGCTGGGATCTGGAGATGCCATATCGTTTTTCTTTTTTATGTTTTTTCACCCTGGCCTTTAGTCATCTTGCTGTCTCTGATGTTGGGAGGTAGCTTCTAGTGTCCTTCACTGGTTGTTGAAAGTAGTTTGTTGGTAAGTGATTATAGGTCGAGGACCTTTGCCTGTGGTGATCAGGGAACTCTTCCCTGGGACAGGCAAGTGACTTGGTTTTGGCTGCTTGGGACTTTGCTCTACACCCTGGGCTCCTGCTGGGTCAGCCAAGGTAGGTTCTGGTGCTCTGCAGCTCCAGTATCAGTTTGAGGAAGTGTTTGTAGAGTTGGTTATCCCAAGACTCAAATAATTATGCCAGAGACTCTGACTCAAAGACACTCTTTGGCAATCTGTCCCTCGATGTTCTTTACTCAGGAACAAGAAAATCAAAACAAAGTAAACTTATAAAGGTAAACAATATCCAACAATAGACTAGAGAAGTTAGCAGCAGATCAAATTAAAAGCCTCTTCCCTATAATGATGGACAAAGAATGGTGGGGATCAATGATCAAGGAATTAAAAAGTAATACCTCCCTTTCCTAGAAAAAGTTAACTCATACAGAGCCATTATGGTGTCTGTCATATGACCAGGGAACAAAGAATACCAAGATTAGATGTAAAAATAAATTATACAAATATATAAAAGAGAAATTGTGTTGTGGCAGAAATTGAACAATAACTTCAGGAACTTTACTTTGAAGATTTTTCTTGGGTCTGGTGACACTTTTCACTCTGACTATTAAAAGTTGATAATACATGTTTGGGACATAACCAACTTCCCAGGCTAGCTTGGAGATTTTTTTCTGTCTAGTGACCTTGAAACCTCAAGAGTTACCAGCCTGAGAACAAGCTGTCAAGTTTTGACAAAATATGCCCCTAAAACTTAAATATTGTTAAAAGTTGGGCTATGGGGTTGATGAGGAAAAATAATTGTAAAAATAACTCTGTTCTGACAGTTTATCAATGATAACTAAACTTATGACCAAGCAGAAGTTAAAACACATCTTTGGGCACAAAAATTATATGGCCTTTGTTTTGGAACAACATGCATCTATCCCTGCCTACTGAGTTCTGTATAAATGAAGAATCACTCTGCCAGCCAGTCATGCTGTAAACTCCTCCTGACCCCTGTGCTTTCCCTTGTAGCTTTTGCATCCAACTTTCTTTAAGCCCTTCCCTCATCCCAGGGCAGGACCCTGGCAGTCCTCATTTTTACTTATCTTCTGTAGGCATGGTCAGAGTGCTTAGCATGTACTGAAATCCTCTTATAATAAAGTACATAGCATGTGTGTCTTTCGGGGTCTGAGTTACATCAGCAGGATGATCATCTATATTTTCACATATTTGATTGCAATTTTCATGGTTTACATGTTTTCAATGGCTGAGTAGTATTGTACTGTGTAAATGTACTACCCTTTCAACCACTACCTCTCTCTACTAGGGCATATCATATCTGAGTGGCAGAAGATCAGCTGCCTGTATTTTAATAAACATCTTACTGAATGAAATTAAGTCTATTTTTTCTTGCTTTTTTGGAAATTCTTTAAATTATATGCTTTCAAAGTAAAAGTTATAACTTTAAACACCCATTGCAATAAGACTTTTTGTTTGGAACTTACAAGAAAGTTTTACTTAATGTATACATTTTTAGTTAATGAATGGTATGATATTTAGTGTTTCCAAAGAGATACAAGGAAGTAATTTGAGAAGGCTGGGAAAATGGCTACAAATAAAACTTAAACTTCCAAAATAAATAAAGAACTTAATAAATTAACCACCACCAAAGCAAATAATTCAATTAAGAAATGGGGTTCAGAATTAAACAGAGAATTCTCAACAGAGGAATATCGAATGCCTGAGAAACACTTAAAGAAATGTTCAGTGTCCTTAGTCATCAAAGAAATGCAAATCAAAATGACTCTGAGATTCCATCTTACATCCATCAGAATGGCTAAGATCAAAAATTCATGTGACACCACATGCTGGTGAGGATGTGGAAAAAAGGGAACACTCCTTCATTGTTGGTGGGAATGCAAACTTGTAAAACCACTTTGGAACTCTATCTGGTGTTTTCTCAGAAAACTGGGAATAGGGCTTCCTTAAGACCCAGCTATTCCACTCCTTGGAATATACCCAGAAAATGCTCCACCATACAACAGGGAAATATGCTCAACCATGTTCATAGCAGACTTATGCATAATAGCTAGAACCTGAAAACAGCCTAAATGTCCCTCAATTGAAGAATGGCTAAAGAAACTGTGGTATGTTTACACAATGGAATACTACACAGCTGTTAAAAACAAGGAAATACTGAAATTTGTGGACAAATGGATGGGACTAGAAATGGCCATACTGAATTAGTTAACCCAGAAGCAGAAAGACTCACATAGTATATACACTATGGACACTAGCCCAAAAGACATGTCCATGAAAGTCTTCACTTACTAGGAGATTCAGATTGATGTGAGGACATCCTACTGGCACTCTAGGTAAGAGGAATATAGGAGAATAGGGAAATACAAGGATCCAGAGGGTCATAGAAACCTACAAAAAGAACATCATCCCCTACCCAGATCTAGCCAATGGACAGGATATTCTCCACAGTTGAGTGGAGAGTGCGGACTGACTTTCACACAAACTCTGGTGCCCCATATTTGACCACATCCCCTGAATGGGGAGGCCTGGTGGCACTCAGAAGAAAGACAGCAGGCTACCAAGAGGAGACTTGATACCCTGTGAGCATATACAGGGTGAGGAGGTCCCCCTCAGTCACAGTCATAGGGGAGGGGAGTATGGGGAAGATGGGAGGGAGCGATGAATGGGAAGATACAAGGGATGAGATAACAATTGAGATGTAATGTGAATAAATTAATAAAATAAAAAAGAAGAAGAAAGAACATTGTGACAGGTGGATCTTGATCCAGAGGGGTCTGCTCAAACTATTGCACTAACCAAGTACAATACAAGCAGTAAACATCGAACCCCTACTTTGATCTACCCAATGGACAGGACATTCTCCACAGTTATGTGGAGAGCAGGGACTGACTCTGACATGAACTCTGGTGCCCCATATTTGACCACTTCCCCTTCATGGGGAACCCTGGTGGCACTCAGAGAATGAAATAGCAGGCTACCAAGATAAGACTTGATAGCCTAAGACCATACAGTGGGGGAGGAGATCCCCCTCAGTCATAGACCTAGGGGAGGCTAATAGGGTCAAAGCAGGGGGGAGGGAGGAATTAGAGGATACAAGTGATGGAATAACAATTGAGATGTAATCTGAATAAATTAATATAATTAAATTTTAAAAAGAAAAATACTTGAACTTGATCTCTGCTAAAATATTTCACCATCAAGACTGTAAAATTTACATACTATAATATAAGCAAATTTACATATGTTTTATTTTACCAAATTGCTATTACTTTCTTATAGCCAAGATAGTAAAACAATATGACTGTCTTCCTATATGTGATAGCAAGTGCCATATCCTGAGGATCACAATAGAATTTTTCCAATGTGTTCCCTAGGGTGTTCTTGAGTACCTTGAGCTAGGTGATATATTGGATAGGAATTTATTTTCTCACAATTATGCAGGCTAAATTTTGAGATCACACTAGCAGTGGGGTAGATTCCTGCTCAAGACTCTGAGCTCATTGGCATATGTGGATGTTCTTTGCTTCATAAAAGCATCATTTCAGTCTGTCATTATTTGCATATGGAATTCTTCCATCTGTGCCTATCTCTATGCCTTAACTTCCCTTTATACAAAGGTTTGCACAAAGGGCTGTTTTAGCATTATTATCTCTGTAGAGACTCTTTGTAAATAAAGTCACAATCTGAGGTATAGGGAATCAGGGTTTATCCCATTATTTTCTATAGACAAGCAAGGAAATCACAGTAATATCCATTTTCATCACCTTGGGGTGTTACATGTCAATTTCTTTCTCTCTAGACATGGATTCTGACAACCTTGTATCTCTTAAAACCTTCAGAAATCAGGGCCATACTGAAATTCTCATTGGCATCATCACTGTACTAGCTAACTCCTATTATTTCCTTATATGGCTTATATCTTTGTAAAGTAACTTTGCATTTTCCTAGACTGGCTTCCTTAAGATGTTTATTTGAGTTGCTCTTGGAACAATAAGTGATGTAGGACAATGCTCATGGAGAAAGCAAATGCTACTCAATGATGGGTTCTTCTCAGAGGTAATAGCATTGTGTAGATGTGAAAACATATTTCTCTTTCAAAGCAGAAGAAACTGTTAGTGACAACCCAGGGATTATCAAATAGTTCCTCAGGTCAAGCCCTCACATCCCTGTACCAAAACATGGGGGCTCTATGTTCTCTTTATGTCCAGAAGTAATAAATACTAGGAAAATACCTACAGGGATGAAAAGAGGATTCATCTGTTTAAAGTGCATGTTTAAAATGCATAACTCCCAGAACACACACCAAGGTTAAAGTCCACCCATATGCACACCTCATAAAATTATAATGTTAGAACTGTATAATGCTTGTGAAAAATATGTTTTCAGAACAAAAGAATCAGACACTGACCCTGGATAAGACCTGAAGGATTCATTCCTCTCAGCATGCTGGATGGTGACATCCTGCATCTTTCATGTTTCAGCCCCAGGAGCCTAAGTTGCTGTTATCTATCAGAACACGACAGCTTCCAGGAAAGCATTATAGAAAGCTTGTGATCCCAATTGGTCCAGCATTTCAGACCATCCCACACAGGACTCCTAGTAAGCATGGAATTTCTTCACATTTAGACAGGACCACAAATGCTATCCCTGCCTTGCTTAACCATTTTCCCTCATTTTTGGACCCTTAAAAGGTATTTTTCACCCTAATTCAGTCTGAAGAAACCTTAAGAAAACAACATACCATTTCCTCTAAGGGGTGTTGGCTAGATTTCTATTTCCTCTCTTTGACTACAGATGATTATTTTCATTGGGAGTTGGTTATAAGTGATTGTTGGTCTTATGCAGACAGAAAACTAGGTTGAACTCAGGGGTGTCTCTCTTTTCTTCTCTTTCTTTCATAGCTAAGGAGGTGGAAAGTGAGAAGAAATAAAGGGGAATATAGAAATATAGAGGGAAGATAGAACAAAAAGTAGATTATTCAGTCTACTTCTCAACTCAAGGCAATTGTTACTCACAAGTAAAATTATTTTTAATTCATTGGTATAGAATTTTGTATATTGATGCAAAATAAGTGTAATTCTGATACATTGGTATAGATTTCAAATCTAAGATTATTCTTCACACACACACAATATATATATATATATATATATATATATATATATACACACTCTAATATGAGGTATTATATCCATCCAACTCAACTATAATACAAGGTTTACTTCCAATACCTGGAAAGTGGTGTTGCAGCCTATATATAGTTATATAGTTATAGATAGATAATATAGATATAGATATATGGAAATATAGTTAAATAAGGTCTTCAAAAGCCTCAGAGACCTTCAGAATATGGCACTTAAAGAGGTTTTTATTATTCTAAAGATTCTATAACAACAAGTTAACTCCTGGAAACACCCAGCCTGCCTCAAAGAAGATGATGAGCAACAAAGAACCTCTTTATGGAGTTGTCTTCAATGGGGCAAACCAGCCACTGGGGAAAATGTTCTTATTTGTGACACAGTCAGAATTCTGCCTCAAAATGGGAGAGCTTAGATGCAGGCAGAGTTGATGGCCAAACACTGCCAAGACAGGGTAAGCAAGTCCTCAATAGTTCCTGCCTCACAAATATGTCTGTCAGATATATTGGGCTAGAAGGCTGATGATGATGCTCCAACATTATAGTGTTGGATGACTGCTCAGGCAGTAAACTGTCTCAGTCATTTCTTCATTTTGGAAGCTGATAACATGCACTTCTGCTTCACTCAGGTAATTAACTTCTATTCCTTCTCAAGTCTCTGATGGGGTAGAAGACCTGATAGTTTAGTCTTACAATTAAGCTTAGTTGGTTAGGGGTTAAGATGTTTTTAGATCAAGATAGATGCTTTAAGTTAATAGAGATGAGATATGATAGATATTGATTTTCATTCAGAAATTTAGACCCAGCAAGATAGGAATGATGTTTTCTTCAAGTTTTCCAAATACAAATAGCCAAATCACTATGAATGTAACATTTATATAATTCCTGATTGTTTCACAGTACTTCTTGTTGTATGTAGTTTATTTTATTCATGTGTAATAATATAAATGTATATGCTAAAAAAAGAAACAAAAAAAACCATTCATAGCTTCAATTCCAGGGACCCAATTTTCTGATGTTTATCTGGATACCAGGTAGATATATGGTGCACAGATGTATATGAAGTCATAACTCACATAATAAAGTAAAATATATAAAAAGTATATATCCACATTCAATGTGCAGACATCATTATTCTGTACACTGAAATTTAAAACTGAAAATGCTGCAATAATAGAGTTAAGGTTGGTATTGCATGAGGACAACATGCTCAAGGTTGATTGAAGACTGAAATTCAAAGAATGTAAAAAGAAGTGACTTATACTACACATATCAGTATAGTTCCATTTAGACTCTACAGATTTCTACAAGCACACACACAAAATTACTTTGGGCTAAAGAAATTGTAGGGTTGAGTTATATAACAATGGAAGCATATTACATGGTAGATCCCATGACCAGCATGAGTGAAGACTTATACTCAATCCCAGATACTCAAGAAAACTAAATATGAAAGGCATTTTAAAGATGGGGTGAGGTAGAATATACACCCTGGTGACAGGCAAGGAGACATATTGGTGGTATATGTTTTTATATCAGTCAGGGCAAAGCACATGACAGTTGTTTCATTCTAGGTTGGTTCCTGGCTTGGCAGCTAAGATTGTATGCCTAGGACACATAAAAATAAAATCAAGTCAAATCCAGGCAGCACAGCATGGAAGCAGGAAGACCAACAGAGACCTGCAGACAGCCATGCCACCCACAGACCTGACCTTTAGTACACTGTACAGTGAGGCTGTGCAAACTTGATTGCTGCCATACCATGCAATAAAGAAGGAGGATGTCACCCAAAGGCTCACCAGCCACACAGCCAGCCTGCAGCAGGAACCACCACCATTTATATGTGGTGGACAAATGGGAAAGACACAAAAATGGAGCAGTTTGAGCATTGTGAAGAGAGATGGAACTGGAGGCTCGAGGGCATAGAGGAGTAGCCTGTTGTTAGTGGCCATCCTTGCCACCTGGAGCCATGATGAGGTCCCAGCAGGAGCTGCCACTGAGGGCCCTGTCTGAGTCCGTGAGTCTGCAGAGGCAGGGGTTGGCGTTGATGTTCACTCTCCTATTACCACTGGAAAACAAGGGTACATCAGTGGTAGGGGCAGCCACTGGGGTCCATGTGGATTTCCAAGGGCTGTGAAGAACTGGCCCCACCCCTCACTGGTTGCAGCATTCTGGAGAGCTGGCCCCACCTCCCACCCAAGCCAGCACTGTGTCTCACCCAGGCAGCACAGTGGAGCTGGCCCTGGTGGTAGGGGTGTGGGTTAGCCAGCCCTGAGGGCATGAATATAGGGGAGCTGACTTTATCACTTATCTGCATGGATGCCATAGGCACAGAGGTTATGCCCTCCTCCCTGATCCCTTCACAACTTTAGAAGTTGAGAAGGCTGCCCACAAGGTCATGAGGTCAGGAAAGCTATCCCTGCCCCTTGCAGGGTGCCCCACTTGAGAGAGCAGGCCCTGGACCTCAGTTGAGCAACACAATAGAGCTGGCCCTAATGGAGTGAGGACAGGTGAGCCATGCTGAAGTGGAGAGCATGAGAGACCTAGCCCCACCACTATTCTGTTGTGATGCCTTTCTGCCCTTGCCACCTTCAGTAGTTGGTAGAGCTGGCACCAAGACATGAGAGAGGAGAGCTATCCCTGTTCCTTCTTTGGATGTAGCACTCTGGAGAACAGGAGTTGCACTTCACCTGGGCAACACAGTTGAGCTGGCCCTGATGGCAAAGGCATCAGTGAACAAGCACCAATAGTGTTAGATATGCTCCTGCTTCCTGTTGCTGATGCCCTTGGGTGTTCTAGCAGGAGCAAAGCTAGAGCATTCACCATGGTGCTGTGTGTAATGGAGAACTGGCATGCTGACCAGCTCAGACACCATGCAGGCCCAGACCCAGGCCTCAGAATTGGCCCATGCCAAAAGTCTATATCATCTGCAAAGACATGGGACACACAAAAGAGCAAGTCATACTTACCAAAGCTGCAAAATCTCCATAACACAGGGCAATAACAGGATAAATGGCAGAAGTCTCAGTGAGGTTCCATTATTGATGATGTCATAGAAGCCAGAGGTCTCAAACCAAACCAATGATTCATTGCAATAAACATTGCAAGTCAAGATGCATGTACAGGGATAGACTGTAACAGACTACAGTTTCCATAATGAGACATTTTCTATGCTTTGGTGGTTTTTGTTATCTGTTTGTGTATTTTTATTTTGAGGAGAGGTTACAAGAGTGAAGAGTAGATATTAGGGGATAGGAAATGAGTGGAACTTGGGTGCATGATGTGACTCTCAATAAAAGTTTTTTTTGAAAAGAAAAAGAACAAGAAAATGTGTCGTTTCTGGTACAGCAAAATTGATATAAATTTTGTTACCAATTTTGATAGTTTATGAAAGTAATAGAATTCTTAAATAAAAATCTATGTTTAATTTTTCTATGAATAAAAACACAGAAAAAATAACATTAAAATTAGAAATATTCCTTATAGCTGGTCTTTGACTACCTAGTGGGTTCTTCTTTCTTTCACTATTCTTTACCCTTATTATTCCACCATTCAGCCTTCTAACACTAGATAGGAGAGAAGAAAGAATAAAGAGGCAAGGAAAGAGATCCCTGAATAAAGTCAGGGATTGGGAAGGGGGTGATGTTTTCATTAAACTACTTTCTACTGCTTAGGAGTATCTATTTCTTTGGAGCAAGTTTGATCTGTGGTGTCAGAATACCTAATTTTTACTTCTTCTTATTTCTCCTTTGTGCAAAACTACTAACAAACCACAAGCAGCACTGACCACCAACCCCACAACAACAGTCCACACCACCTCTCGGGGCCCTAGCATTCATACATCCTCTGAAAAGTCTCCAGAATTCCAAATGTCACACAATCACAGACACTATTGCTTCTGGCAAAATCACTCTCGTGCTAGAACACAAGGTAAATCATATTCTCATTCTCTGAACAATCTGAAGCACTCCTGTATCCCACACACGCTAATTAAAAATAAAAAAATACTATATTAGTTATGTTTTTTAGGAAACCTAAAATTGAAACTTTTAAAGCACCATGTGCTTTCTTTCTTAGAATGTCAACTTGGAACATAAAAAGATAAACAAATGGATCTCGCTAACCATATCGTTAATAAGCCTGTACCTTGTAAAGTCAGATTCTGTATGCAAACTCTTTTATCTGTAATATAATATTCTAAATGTGGAATTAGTAACTTCTTAACTTAAAGTATATTTAATGTATATCATAATTTAAAAATCACTCATTTACAGATAAGAATATGCATAGCCAATTATTTCTCAGTGGCATTATTTATCTTGTCTGAAAACTATATGCAGGTGATTCTCATGAAGATGCATTCTTCAAGTCAATAGTAAACACAGAAACCTTAGAATTCAAGCTTCTGCTTTGGGCATATGTGCATGGAGGTACCAGAACATTCCCAGAGGTGTATGGCACACAGTGGTCAATATCTTCTTCCAACATGGTCTCTTAGTCTCCAAAGCTGATGCAATACTTTAATTACCTGCAATAATTGCTGCCAAAACCATTTCTACAGTAGCAGGCACTGTTGTTTATCAATTCCCCAATGATGCTTCTTGTAGTCAATAGTTTTTGGCAAGAAACTTCAGAGTTGGGCTACTGAAATTATTTCTGCAAGCAGGGCCCAATTCCCCAAATATAATAAAAGATTCTCTGAGCTCATTATGTGGGCAGTCTTGTGTGATGTTTATGTCTCCAGAGTCTTGTGTGGTCAAGTTCTGTCATTAATGCAGTTTATCTCTCTCCTTTCTCCCCATTCATGAATCCATGCCAGGTCTGATTTTACAATAAGCTCTTGTTGAAATGGCTCTTTCCCCTCCTCTCATTCAGAACATGGCAAACCTCCATCCTCATTCATAACCTATGTGTTCCTAGAAAGTTTCTATATTTATATCCAAGGCATCTAAGAACATCTTGTGATTCATACACTTGAGTTCTTATTGAAGTCTTTTAAGTAGATATGTACTGACGCTTAGTGTCAGACAATTAACAATCTTGACACCAACATTTAGCAGGTTGAAATTGTAATGCCTATGACTATAATGACTGTCATTTTTATACCTCTGTCCTTCAACAAAAGAACTGCACATGTTACTATCATTTACAGACTTCACAATGGTACTATTACTACTAGTCATAGAGATTTTATTTCTTGTCAATCTATAAATATGTATTCTCCAATATTGATGGACACCCTGCATGTACAGTGAATGTAGGTCTCATTTTTAAATATATTATTAATGTTATTTTTATAAAAACATTAACCAGATTGATATACTGCTAACAATAATAGTACTAACTTGTTTTCTAACATTTAAGCATACTCAAAACCACTATAGCTGTGCCTGTCAGTGAATCAGATCAGGGCTAAACCTGAAAAGGTCACAAGCAAAAGAAAATTGTACAACCTTCCTTCTCTTTAGTTTTAAAACAATACCATTTGAGAAATAATGGAATATTGTTTCATAATCCTGTCCCAAGCTAATTAATAAAAGGCTCTAGTGAGACTAGGATAATATTTTGCTACTAATCTGTTTTGAAGTTTTGATCATGATTATCCCCTCAAATGCCTGTACTGAAGTTAGCCATCAGCCTGGGACACTAATGGGAAATGAAAGAACTTTTAGAAAGAAGTTGGTTCATACATGTATCTACTTGAAGAAACTATTGGACTCTCTCTCTCCTCTTTATGCTTTCTCTCTCTCTCTCTCTTGTCTCTCTCTTCCTCTCTCCTCCCTCTCTCCCTTTCTCCCTTTCCCCCAGGAATTAACTAAACCCATTTAACTCTCTATATTGATACTTTCTATGTAATTTACTGTTGTGCTAGATGCCCAAACAAGATGTCCCAGGAAACATGAAGTGAAAGCTGTAAATCTACAAACCAATATAAGCCTTTCTTACATTTAGATTTTTTATCTTGAGCATTTTGTCAATGTAATGCAAAGTTCATTAACATATGTACTTATCCAAATATATGCAAGTACACACTACAATCTCTTAAAGGATATGATATTTATACTGCAATATCATACTTTGTTTTTGATTTGATAAAGAATGAGAGCCATGGGGGATCCAAGATAGTGGCACCTAACACACACCTTGTTTAATCAGCAGGACAGCAGTGATTATTCAACAACCTAAGGACTCATCTGAGAACCACAAAATACCAACATTGGTGACTCACTGGTAAGAGGGATGCTAATTTTTGGAGCCTGGCTGTCCCCGGCCTCTGGCCACCAGGCAAGATCACAAAGTCTCCCGTCCCCACAGAAATAGGCACACAGCCTCCAAAGGCTAGCACCACAAGCCTAGCTGGTGGGTACTCTTGAACTCCCTAGGGCACAGAACTAATTTGAGACTGCAAAATCACCAGTGTCTATGAGTTCTATCACCAGGAAGACCCCACAAACACACACACACACACACACACACACACACACACA
>OU015745.1:144962741-144989549 GCA_907169655.1 Acomys percivali | reverse complement strand
CAGGTTACCAAGAAGAGACTTGATACCCTATGAGCATATACAGGGGGAGGTAATCCCCCTCTGGAACAGTCATAGGGGAGGGGAATAAGGGGAAAATGGGAGGGAGGGGAGAATGGGAGGATACAAGGGATGGGATAACCATTGAGATGTAACAAGAATAAATTAATAAAAAAAAATAATGACGGTGAACAACAACAACAAACCAGACATATTGAACCTGATAGAGGAGAGAGTAGGGTATGGGCTTGAACACATCTGTACAGGAAACAACTTTCTGAATAGAACACTGGTAGTGAAGATACGAAGAACAACAATTAATAGACAGGGCCTCATGAAACTGACAAGCTTCTGTAAGGCAAAGGACACAGTTATTCAAACTGACAACCTACAGAATGTAAAAATACTTTTATGTAGGAACCAGGCCCGACTGGGCTGCCTGCCTGTCTTGCTGTTTCATGTCCTGTTTCTAGCAGCTTCCACGTCTGTGTTTATCTTGGTTAGCTAGTCATGTTTACTGCTCTGAGAACGCGCCCCTCCCTTCCTCGAGACTTTTCCTCCTGTGTGTGGTTACCTCTTGAGGGATTTCACCTGGGAGGAGGATTCTTGTTTTGCTGCCTATAAGAAGGCTCTTTGGAACTCTG
The DNA here is from genome assembly GCA_907169655.1 of Acomys percivali. Taxonomy (NCBI): domain Eukaryota; kingdom Metazoa; phylum Chordata; class Mammalia; order Rodentia; family Muridae; genus Acomys; species Acomys percivali. The sequence continues at coordinate 144,988,908 of OU015745.1, read as the reverse complement.
GGAGAGGAGAATAATAAACCTCTCTCTTAGCACAAAGGACCCGCTGTGTTATTGTGTGTGTGTGTGTGTGTGTGTGTGTGTGTGTGTGTGTGTGTGTGTGTGTGCACGTGTGTGTGTGTGCATGAGTTAAATCCGCAGTCCCTCGCCCTCGACTCGGTACCATGGTGGCATGGGCGCCACACTTTTACCAACTCCACTTCTGATGAAAGGTTTATAGTAAATATATATAAAGAACCCAGGAACCAGATATTTTTAAAAATGCAGTTTAAAAGTGAGGTCTAGGGACTGAACTACCAACCAAAGAATATGCATCCGCATGTAGCAGATATGCAGCTTGGTCAACATGAAGGTCGCCTAACAATGGGATTAGGGACTGTTTCTGGCTCAGTTCCCTGCCTTTGGATCCCTTTCCCACAACTGGGCTGTTTTGTCAGAACTCAGTGGGAGAGAATGCACTTAGTCCTGCTGTGACTTGAGGTGTCCAGGTGGGTTGGTACCTCTTGTGGGCCTTCCTTTCAAGCAGATGGGCGAAATTGGGGGAGGGAGGTGTAAGGGTGGGACTGGGAGTAAAGGAAGGAGGTTGGTATCAGACTGTAAAATGATTGTGTACACACACACACACACACACACATACACACCTCTTGTATTCCTTTCAAGATTTGACTCACTAATATAGTTCAGATAAGTGCATCCTTGCCTAGCATATCCAAGGCCCTGGGTTGCTTGAGAACACTTCCAGAGCAAGCCACAATGTCAAATGCCTGAAATTCAGCACTTTGTAGATGAATTCAAGATATCACAATCGAAGGCAGAGCTAACTAAAATACTCAAGGAGAACCTAAGATATTAGAGATATTCTCTCTCTGGGTTTCATGAGTATTTCATGAAAAAGATGTAAAAGTTTGAAGCTTCAAAGTGATGGAGGGTACATTTCTTGACAAAAAGGATGAACAATAATAATATTGTGGCAGATCACAAAACTTTTGAAGATTAGTGTCTGGCTTTTTCATGAAATAAATAATCTGCATTTTTCTCTGTACAGTTACCACTACCAGACACAAATACAACACAAAACACTATATAAATAGAGCCTTGAAACACATTAACTTAAAAATAGTTATTTTTCATTTTCACTGTCAGAGTGATCTCTTAGAAAATGTCCAGTTGTATTTCTTTTGACCTTCCAGTCTCCTTATCTTCCTCTTTTATGTCCTTACTTTCCCTCTTTCACTGTGCTTTGGACTCCATGGCTAACATGTATGCAATGTCCACATGTCTGAACCATGTGTGTATAGACAGAGATGCTCTAGGATAGTCAGGTGACTTATTATTACATGAAAGATCTAATAATGCCCTGCTCCCACAGATGCCCTTGTCATGAGACCACCAGTCTGTGGATGTACTGAGTGACGTGCTGTGCAAGTTTACTAATTAACTGGCCTTAAGAAAAGAAAGGCTAACTAGCAGTTCCAATATAATCAGTGGATACTTTTTAAAATGGAAAACTGACACACAATAAGAGGAGACAGATACATGAGTACAGAAGGACAAAAGGATGCAACAACGTTAGAGTTGGAGACAGAGGAAAGAAACCAAACATCAAGGAATGCAGGTGTCCTCTGTACAGGGAAAGGGCCAGGAAACATTGTCCCCACCTCTTAGAGAAACACCTGGATTAAGTGTGATACAGTCTAACCTAGAGAACTTTCAGAGAATAAACTGTGTTTATTTTTTTCTTTTTGTTTTTTTTGTTGTTGTTTTGGTTTTTGTTGTTGTTTATTGTTTTTGTATTTGGTTTTTGAGACAGGGTTTATTGTGTAGCCTTGGCTGTCTTGGGCTTGCTTTGTAGACCAAGCTGGTCTCCAACTTGGAGATCTGCCTGCCTCTGCTTCCCAAGTGCTGGTATTAAAGGCATACGCCACCAGGCCCAACTCTAAACTGTGTTTCTTAATACATTAAGTTTTCCAATATAACTTCAATAGAAAATCTTGCACCTTTTAAAAAAGTCTCTATAGTTAAGAGAACGTGCTCAGTCCTGATACAACTTGGTGACCTGGAGGGCATGGGAAGAGGGCTTCCATTTCCTGAGGAATAGGGGAGCAGGGAGAGGGAGGGTGAGACTGAGAGGTGAGTAGGGATAGAGCTATGACCAGGATGTAAAGTATGTGAATAAAAAATAAGCAAATAAATAAATGGATTTTTAAAAAGGGAAACCAAATACTCATTGCTGATGTCCTATGGAATCTTCCCCCAATCTATTCCCACACCAAATAAGTATGAAAGAACATCGTGTCTATCACTAGAGGAACATACACAATTGATTTAATCAAATTATATCTCTCAATAAATTCAATATGGTGCACACACCATGCAGCTGATAATGACAAGCCTACTCTGCATGCTGGTGTCATACTGCACAGAATCATCTATAACAAAGGTTCTGTAAGTGGTCTACTTTTCGTGTATCCTGAACCATGGTTATTTCCAGGAGTTATCTAAATCTGTAAAGTGTTTTGACCTCATACACAGTGAAGAATAAATGGCAAATGACTAGATACATGAATTCTCTTTCAATTTCTTCTTAAATTACTACAATATAAATAAGCACAAATTTTAAACATCTTTAGTATACAGTTGAAAACAATGAGTTGCCAGCTAAGAATTGGTACTCAGAATAACACAAACATGCCATTTCTGACCCTTTAAGGATGTTTTGGTAATGACAGCCATGATTTATTCTGTACAAAGGAAGGAAAGCTCAGAATGTTTTTATCAAATCATTTTGGCCCCTTTACTTATATCTTTTTATCTTTCACTTTCCATCGGAAACCACCATCAATCTCTTCCACACTTTCTTCATGGCATTTTTCATGTCCTTATTCCTAAAAGTATAAATAATAGGATTGAGCAAGGGAGTTAGGATGGTGTAAAATATTGCCACCATTTTATCAAAGGAGAAAGCAGATGGAGGGCGTGCATATATAAATATACAGGGGACAAAGAACAAGACCACAACTGCAATGTGGGATCCACAGGTGGAGAGAGCTTTCCACCGCCCTTCAGAACTGTGAGCTCTCAGAGAGAACAAGATGACACCATAGGAGACAAGCAAAATAGAGAAGATTATGATGCAGATAGATCCACTGTTGGCAACCACTAAAAGTCCAAAGATATGTGTATCAGTGCAGGCCAGCTCCAGTAATGGGAACAAGTCACACATGAAATGGTCGATGACATTGGGTCCACAGAAAGGTAGCTGCAAAGTGAAGATAATTTGTATGATAGAATGCAAGAAACCCCCTGTCCATGCTACCCCCATCAGGGTGCCACAGACCTTCCAGTTCATGATGGAAGAGTAGTGCAAGGGCTTGCAAATTGCTACATAGCGGTCATAGGCCATGGCTGTCAAGACAATCACTTCTACTGCTGCAAGGAAGTGTTCAGCAAAGAGCTGCATCATGCATCCTTCAAAGGAGATGCTTTTCTTCTCATACAGAGAGTCCACAACCATTTTTGGTGTGATGACAGAAGAGAAGCATGCATCCAGTAGGGACAAGAATGCCAAGAAGAAGTACATGGGGCAGTCTACCAGCGCTGGGCTACAGACAATGGTCACCACAATTATCATGTTGCCCCCAACAGTTGCAATGTAGACAAACAAAAATACAATAAAAACTATTTTCTGGACTTTAGGGTTCTGTGAAAGTCCAAGGAATATGAACTCTGTTACAAAACTCTGGTTTTGCATAATTTCAAGGAGAGCTTATAAGTAAAACTGTGTACATGTGAATCTGTAATTATTAGGAAAAAATTGCTTCAAGTAAGTGTATGTTATCATCAAGAGGTTGGAGTAGTAAACAAATTTTTTTTAATGAGGACAGAAAAAACAAGTGCTTTGCCCAACACATGTACATACAAACAACAATAAGTGAATTGTGTGTGTGTGTGTGTGCATGCGTGTGTGTGTGCACGCGCATGCCTTTATAGAGAGACAGGTGGACAGATAGGTGATAGCAAGAGAGCTAGATGAGAGTCTAGTAAGGAAAGAAGAGGATATGAATTACAGAGGAGGATTACTGAATGAGTTGGAAGTGGGGAGGGATGTAAGGTTGGGAGTAATATAGATAAGGAATACATGTATAAATTTCTTTTTAACAAAAGAAAAAAGTCATTCTTCTCAAGGCAGTATTTGGATATCATGTAGAATTACAATGCAGGCTATTTTTACTCAGCAAAGCACACATGTTTTGTCTTCGAAATGATGACTTTCTCTAGTGGCTTCCTGGAGTAGAATAACAAAAGGCACTGTGAAACCATTTACATGTGACACATGGAGAGAAAACACTCTGTCTTAATCATGTCTGCAATCTGCTTGGAACGAGATAGAGATGAATAGCTTTTTTTAATTATATAAATTCTTTTATATTTAATTTGTTCATTTTACATCCTGATTGTAGCTCCCTCCATTGTCTCCTCTAGGTCTCACCCTCCGTCCCTTACCCTCCCTCCCCACACCCTCCCTCCCTTACCCTCCCTCCCCACACCCTCCCTCCCTCACCCTCCCTCCCTTACCCTCCCTTCTCATACCCTGGTCCTCAGGAAGGGAGAGCCCTCTTCCCCTATCATCTGACCAGAGCCTATCAAGTCTTCAGATGAATAGTTTACAATGTCTGATCAGACCATTCACCTACCAACAAAGGAGTGGAAAAATACACTGTAGAATGCAACTGAAAATCCTCATCCTAACATCCTGAGGTTAATTAGAGTGTCAGAATTAATTTATTATTAAAAGGTACAAAGGCCTACAGAAAACGTTTGTCTCTGTTTGTAATGTGCACATTCAAGGTGTCAAGATAATAATGAGTGAGTTCACACAGAAGCAAAAAGAGTTAAATGGTATATACTCACTTATATGGAGACACTAGTCCAAGGGGTACATCACTATGAAAAACTTTACCTACCAGGAAAGTGGGTCAGAGGGGAGGACATCCTATTGAGACTTTAGGTGTGAGAAGTCTGGGAGAATGAGGAAATAGAAGGATCCAGTGGGTCCTGGAAAACTACAGGCAGGTCTGGGCCTTGGGGTCCTCCTCAAACCGGCCAAAGAAAATATAAGCAGTAAACTTCGAACCCCTACCCAGACTAGCCAATGGACAGGACATTCTCCACTGTTAAGTGGAGAAGGAGATCTGACTTTCACACAAACTCTGGTGCCCCATATTTGACCATGTCCCTTGGATGGGGACACCTGGTGGCACTCAGAGGAAGGATAATAGGTCACCAAGAAGAGACTTGATGCCCTATGAGTATATACAGGGGGAGGAGGTCCCCCTCAGTCACAGACATAGGAAGGGGAGTAGGGGGGGGAAGCAGGAGGGAGGGAGGAATGGGGGGATACAAAGGATGGGCTAACAACTGAGATGTAATATGAATAAATTAATAAAAAAATTAAAGTTAGGAACTTAAAAAAAAAAGATTTCTCCTTTAATTCATCATTTTAAACTGTAACCAGAACATAATATAATAATACCTATTGTCATGGAAAGTGAGAAATAGAAATTAAGCAACTGCTTAGAACTAGGGTAACAGGAGCAGAGAGTTATTATTGCTATTTTATTGGTGAAGGTTTTAGTCATTGGTGTTAATCTTAAACTAATGAAATATACTTAACCTGGTATTTTAACACAGACTTTCTGGTTATAACATACAAGATTTTCCCTCTGCGATGAGCAGAGAAGGAAAGAAATTCATCTTTTCAGACAAACACTGCAGAGTAGTGGTGGTCTTTCTACACCCTACTCCTAGATATAAAAATTAAAATAATTTATTACTTTTTTATTTATGATTGAGAGATCTTGACCAAGCTGACAGAAAAAAATGGTTAAGATTTAAAATTAAATGCTCTCATCAGCCGCATATACAAACTGACAACAGTCACATAGTAGGAAGAGAAACTGTAGAATATTAGAATATCGAATATTGGAAACTTGAAACTTTATAATTATCAGTTATTTATTCAAGGTTGCCCTTGCTAATGCAACAAAATTCTGCAAGATCTATTATTTGAAATTTATAAAACTTTCTTATAACAATGATGTTTATAAATAGCTTACCTAATTAGCTGTAAGGTTAATGAAAAACATCAAATATGAACGTGTGAAAACATGAGTCAAACTAAAATGTCCTTACAAATTCTAGTTATAATTCATGCCTTTAAAACCGGCTGCATTACTCACAGATAGTTTTTCCATAAGACCACCAGATATATATTTCAGCTCTTGAATTCATTTTCCTCAGGCAGATATTGCTTCAACTGTTTCTGACTCCTCTCTTGTGTGGACAACTGAAATACATTAGTAAAACACATTTTTGCGCCCACACATTTTCACGTACATACATAAATGCATATGCTTATATATACGTTTGTAAAAATATCTGAATATGTACATATACTACAAAAGATAAGCTGATCTTAAGGAATGAAGGTCAGCTAACATATTATGTCATGCTTATAGAACTACAGGACGCAGCTGTGTGCTTTAGCTTAAAGAAGGAAGTCCCATGTGTTCTCCACTCCAGTCCTCACCAGTCTGTAACTCAAACTCCTTGCCCACTCACCAGTTATATCTGAAGGAAGAACAGTATAAAACAAACACTACAGGGTCATTAGATCAGAAAATAATAATTATAATAATGTTAAAAGAGCATGATATAATTTAACATGTCCAGTTTAGCCTCAGATCAAAGAATAGAAAACAAAACAAAACAAACAAAACAGGAGTGGCGTAGTTCATGATAATGCCACAGTGAAACTCCTTACTGTGTATAAATAACATACATTTATAAAAGAATACATTAGACTTTGGTGAACTTATGCTCAAATCCCAACAAATCTGTTGTGTATCGCATTACTTCAAGCCCTTCAATTTTGATAAGCCTCAGGTTTTGGTTCTGCAAATGGATTTAATGCTTGGAGTCATCACTAATTTTCATGTGATAATCACATATACACACTGATGCAGCTGGGAGCTCCAAAAGAAGCAGATAGCAAGTGCTGAGACCTAATTACAATGAGAAATAGCATTTTAAATATGAACACATTTTAGTATCCTTAACAATTATAAAGTTCAGTTCTATAGCCCACAGACCACCATCAAGTTTATTACTGTTTAACATAGCAGTATTTTACAAAAGAAAACAAATTGGGTAGGAGGCTAAAAGGAAATAAAATCCTAATCTCAATCTAGAATAATATAAATATAAACATTACCTTTAAATAATCTTTTTTTTTCCTAAGAGCAACAAAATTTTAATGCAAATAACCTACAGCAGTGGTTCTCAACCTGTGGGGCATGACCCCCGTGGGGGTCTAATGACTTTTCATAGGTGTTGCCTAGGACTATAGAAAAATGAACATACTTATATTAAGATTCATAACAGTAGCAAAATTATAGTTATGAAATATCAACAAAAACTATATTGATGGTGGTCAACACAACATAAGGAACAGTCTTAGAGGGTCACAACATTAGGAAGGTTGAGACCATCAGGCCTATAGGCGTAGATTCTCAGCATAGTGCCTGCTGTACAAACGTGAAGCCCTCAGAACGCAGATACACAACCCAGGCATAATGGTCCACACCTGTTTTCCCCATGCTTGTCAGGTGGTGACAGGTTGAGCCTTGGAACTTGCTTACCAACTATTCTTGTGTATAGGTCAGCTTCAGGTTAAGTGTGGAATCCTGTTTCAAACACACTAAAGTGAGCTACTGCTTTCCTCACTTAAGGAAAACATATGACATCGACCCAAGGCCCCTTCATATAGGTACATACACACATAGACATAGCAACACATATGAACACTCACAGAAAAACACATAGAATCAAACACACAAGGGAAGAAGAAAGTTAAAAAGTGACTAAATGAGGAGACAGACAGAGAGAGAGAGAGAGAGAGAGAGAGAGAGAAAAGAAGAAGAAGAAGAAGAAATATAAGTACTTATAAGTATATATAAATTATTATCACATAAACTGCTGAAAATAATGTGAAATTGAACAAATAATTAAATAGAAAATATAAATAAAACTCAAAAGAGTAAATTGATAATTTTATAACAACTAAATATAAAATTTGTTATTTAGTTTAGAGAAATAAATCTTTATTTTATAATGATGACAAATGCATCACAGTGATGATGATGATACTATCAAATGAGGCTAAGTGGTAATGTACTAGAGTGTTCATATTCATGTGCTTTCAAAATTAATAAAATTAAAACATTGAAGAAGACAACTACAATTTCTTTGTTTCCTAATACCAAAAAGACAGCAATAATTAATGAAAAAAGCGACTATCCATATGAAAGAGAGCAGAGTATATAGGAGGTTCGGGGAAAATGAACGAGAGAGTGAGATGATTCAATTATATTATAAAACTGCCAAAATAAAAGTTATAATTCTTTAAAGATGGCAAAAATAATGCTTCCTAATATCCAGGTACCAGTGAATAAACTACTTCACTTCAAACTCGTTGGTTTTCAAGTACTTATAGACACAATTATTCATAACATTCTGAACAGTGTAAATTCTAAGAAACAAATGAGCTTTGATGTCAACATTACTTATCCAGTGCATGCATATGCAAAAACTGATGTCAAAATTTAATCAATCCTAAAGTGTTCGTGTAAACTTATACTTTGAAATATTGAAGATGGAAATATCTTAAGCATTCAATAACAGTGATGTCTAATTAAACAATAATTTTATTAAAGTACAAATCATTAATATAAGTAAAATACTGACAGCTGGAAGGTAGAATGATTAAACTTTTAATATGTGTGAGAAGCAGGAGAAAACTAATGTAGACATTTTTGCATGCAATTTATAACCTATTAAGGGAGTATATAACAATACTAAAGACTTTACTTTCAGTATTTGTCATTTTACTATTGTCAAAATATTTAGAGTAGAAAATCTAGTTTTAAAACCCATGGAGCCAAACTTCTTTTTCCTAAAAGTATTGGGTAGGCAGGGAAGTTGTCTATCACTACACAATTTCTGTCATTAACACTGTAGAACTCATAAGCTTTCCCTGAACAGCTTTACCATAGACCCAAACCCCCCACCATTATACATTCTTTGATAATGATTTCAAATTCACATTCTTTATGGAGAAATTTATTCTGTCCATATGTCTTGAAAAATATTTCATGATTTTTGTTTCTCTGAGAATCACAATCTTGCTCAGCAGTGGTGGCCTGTGCCTTTAATTCCAGCACTTGGGAGACAGATGAGTCTGAATCTCTGTGAGTTTGAGGCCAGCCTGGTCTATAAAGATAATTCCAGGAAAGGCAGGACTAGACAGAAGGACCTTGCTTAGGAAAAACAAAACAAAACAAACAAACAAACAAGCAAAGAACCACAAACTTGAATGTTCTACGGCAGTAACTGGCCATGCTCGGGGATCCTGTACAACAGGAAATCTCTTGTTTCATGGACCAGTGTCCTCTAAAATTATGCTTTCCTGTGCCCTACTATTCATATTAGACACTATTTCCATCCTATTCATTTTAACATCAAATTTATCTGTAGCACTATTTGTTATTCTTCAAATAACAAGATTTCTTCATTGGTAAGGAATCATTTATGACACTCAAGTTTATCAGAAGGACGAGTAGCAGTTTGTCAATATAAGTACTAGTTCTAAAAAATTATTTCGAACAAATATATATTGCTGTCACTAAGAAAAATAACTGATCATCTTGTTTGAAATGGCTTTTATGTTAAATTTCTTTTAATTCATTGAAGTAAAACATTATTTCCAATGAATTCCAATAAGCAGACATCTTCCCATGACTGTCTGTGACATGTGTTCTCTTCAGATTACTATCAGTCTCTTTTTTCATTGTTACACCTTAGATTTCCCTAAATGTTACAGGCTAGTAATTATGAGATTTATGAAATATAGAAAAGTCCACCATCCTCTGTCTACTTTTATCTCCTTCCTAATAGATGTTTGAATTTTCTATTTTTCTTCCCTTAATGCTTTACATTCCTTTTAGAAGGAGACATGTGAATCAACTCAGGTCAAGACATCAACCACTTTATGTTTTCCTGAACAGTCCTGGGATGAAAACCTGATGTTTATGGTGCCAGATACACTGGGCAAAAATAAATGGGCATAACAGTATCTTGGGGCACTCTGACATCTGTTGCCCTTCATTGTGCTCTATGGTTGTGGAACGAGAACATTTTATCGTCTCTATAAATAACTAGAAAGAGTGGAGTATTACTTCAGTCTCTATGACACTGTCAGTGTACTTTATACAGTCTTAAACCATATTAAATTTATTTTTAAAAACAGTGAGAGAATAATAATAATAATAATAATAATAATAATAATAATAATAAATAATAATAATAATAACAAGAGCGTTAGTATACTAGACAAATGAGATTGTTTGGAAGAACCAAACAAACCAAAGTCCTACTTAAAGATCGAAGAGAAAATGTCCATTTAGTAAAATTTCAGTTTGCCTAGTTTCAAGCTAAAAGAAGAGTTTTAATTTTGTAACAGTTGAAAAGCCTTTAAGAAATATGTTCAGAAGGAAGAAAGAAGAGACATTTTTTTTAAAGGAGGGAGGAAAAGAAGGAGGGAGATGGATTGAAGAAAAGGAAGGATGGAATTAAAGAAGCAGTTATCACACTGTAACAGCTGTTACATTTTGACACTTACTCAATGCTGTCCTCTCAGCTCGTGTGGTCACTTTATTCTTGTATATTTCCACTGTGCTTGGTCATAAATCCATACTAAAGATGAGGAATGTGAGCACCGAAGTCTCTCTCAAGAACAGTTACACAGTGACATGCCCATGGCTACATTAATCATGGCATCCTACCACAACATCCAAATTTTAAACCATTTTGTCATAGTTTAAAATCATCTCCCAAAATGAAGAAAAGAGTGTCCTATGTTCTAACTCTGTGATAAAATCTGACGAAAGCCTATTCCTCTTCTCTGTGGAGACCTCTGTTTGTGGGTAACCAGATGTTATGTTTGGGTCCTCCTCTTCCTTTTCCCTCCAGGAGAGAGAAGGCCAGTGGTGGATGCAGGTGGGAATGCCACCATCCTTTTCTAGTGCTGTCATCTCCACATAGTCTAGGATAAAAGGAAGCAAAGAAGCCAAACTTTCCTCTTTGATTCTAACTGGACTTTATTGAAATTTCGCTGAGAGGCTGTGAACCTGTGAGATTCACTCTTAGGTCCCCAGGGTCTGTTTTTAAAAAAAAAACTGTCAGCACTGGTTTCCAAACACATTTTGGTCTGTATTTTAGGTGCTCAAGTGTTTATACTCGTTTTGTATCTCACATCCAAATTAGAGTTTAGTTTTTAATTTTGTAAATTTTTCTTGAGGTTCTATTTAAACTCTCATGAAGTTTAAAAATCTCATGAATTTCAGGAATACAGCATTTTTATAAGGGATGGAATATAGTGGCTCTGAAGAATTCTACATAAAATCCCGTGTACCTGCCAAACTGTTCATGAACCCAACCATTCATAAAGAAAATATAGAATATTTTGTAATAAATTTCTATGTGAAATATGAATGATTTGGGGAATATGGATGCAAGGCCACTATTTAAAATATAAAAATATGAGGAGATAGATATAATTTAATTGTAAATTTATTTTTCTTTGTAAATATGAAACTGAGGATTCATAATTTTAAATAGATGAATTTGCAGGATTTTTCTCATTTCTTTTTATCTAAAAGATAATGTGGAAGACTTGTTTATTATAAGAAAACACAACATTGGAACTGTTATTTGAGAGCCTGTGTGGCAGGACATGCTAGTGACATCAACTCTTGGGAGGTAAAGATGGGAGAACCACTGCAAATTCAGCGGTAGCCTGAGTTAAATCACAGTTCCAGACAGCTAGTGCTGCAGAGAAAGATCTTCTATCAAAACAAAGAAGATGGTTTAGTGGATAAAGCTTGCAGCCAAATCTGAAACCAGAGTTCAGTCCCTGAGACTGGCATGGTGGAAGGAAAATAATTAACTCTTATGAATTTCCTCTTATCTCCTTAAATATCATTTCCCATGTTTACACATACAACATACACTCAATTGATAATACACATATACATATATATACATATTTACATACATACATACATACATACATATCTGTATACTCATACAAATACATACATCTGATTGATACAAATAAATGATATGTGATTGATAGATATAACAGCTAGAGAGATGATAAATAGATGATAAATGTGATATAGAGATAGATGATACATAGATGATTGATAGGTAGATAGATAGATATATAAACAATAAGTAGATTATAGATAGGTAATATATTTTCAAAGCTAAACAGAAATAAATAATTAAGGAAAATCTGGGAAGTAGCTTCATAAAACCATTCAAGGAGAGAACATACAAAACTATTTGTTTTTATCCAGTTTTTATGCATGACATCTTACACAGTTTTATGATGATTCAAGTATCATGTAAGTAATTGTAAGTTTTAAGTGATTTGTGGGGAAATTCATAAATAATGGCACCCAGAAGAACTATTACATCTATGAGCTATAGAATTAAGATTTGTGTATTTCATTGTTTTACCTGAAATTTTGTTTGTGTGTCTTGACAGAAGAATCACCTGATGCAGGTCACAGTATGAGACAGACTGATATTTGTCAGAATCCCTCCTCCCCTTCAGATGCTAACATTTCCTGACTCCCTGAATCTCTGTTAAAACTACTTTTAGTGTCCTCTACTTTATGCCCAACTTTGCTTAATCCTCTGTTAGCTCCACCTATTGAAATAGAGTAAAATAACATATAAATGTCATTTTTAAGTGAGTTGAAGAATATAAGAATAGTTTTTAAGTAGGCATAAATTTTAAGGTGATATCTTACGTTAAAATAGTTAAAAAATAAAAGAGATGAGATATGATGGATGCTGTGCAAGAGGAACAGCAAAACAGCTTTACAGCTCATGGAGTGCTGCCCACCCATTAGCACAGCAGCGATGGGCATGCCTCAGAGAGACAGAGGCCCTGGGACTAGGACAGAGACCAACGACTTCATGCTCTTGTGGAGTTTGCTCTGCTTGTTGCCATGTTCCATGGGTTGTATGAAAACTCAAATGGGGGTTCTAGATATTCACTGAGAAGTATCATTGGCACCTAAAATAATAGAGATTGATCTTTTCACGCATTGCTGCTGGAGCAGATTAATGATTGACTCATCCACCACCCTCAGAAAGGACTTAGAGGTGTTGAATGTTAGGAACATCCACAACCATTGAAAGAAATTTGTAGATAGTTAGTAAACTTAGGTTTTTGCTTGTGGGTTTGATGTGAAAAATCTTTTTTCAGTGTTTTCTAGTACACTTTATTCACACTACATCCTGATTGCTTTCCCTTCACTCTTATCTTCCAGTTTCCACTCTCCCTACCTTTTCTGCCCTATTCCCCTCCCCTAGCCTTCTGATGTAGGGAGGCTCCTCCCCCTCCATCTGGCCACAGCCTATCAGGTCTCATCAGGATAGCCTGCACCCTCTTCCTCTGTGTTTTGCAAGGCCATCCTGCCAAGGAACAGTGATCAAATCATGGGCACCAGAGTGCATGTCACAGGTTCAGAGGCAGCCTCTCCTCTTACCTGTCCTCTGCCCCCATGTGGAGAATGAGCTGTCCATCAGCTACATCTGAACAGGAGGTCTAGGTTCTGTGCATTCATTGTCCTTGGTTGGTACATCAGTTTGTTCAGGTCCCCCTGTATCCAGATACCAGGTCCTGAAGGTTTCCTTGTGGAGCTCCTGACCCTTCTGGGTCCTTCCATTCCCTCAACTCTTCCATATAACTTGGAGCTCTTCACCCAGAGTCCCAGAGTCTCTCTTGGAGTCTCCGTATCAGTCCCAACCCCCTGCTTAGTATAGTCTCTCAAAGGACATCTGTGTTGTGCTAATATCCACTTATAAGGGAGGATATACCATGCATGTCTCTCTGGGTCTACCTCACTAGAGATGATGTTTTCTAGCTCTATCCATTTGCCTTCAATTTCAAGATTTCCTTGTTTTTAAAAGCTGGATATATACCATTTGAGTCTTTCTGCTTCTGGGTTAACTCACTCATTATGATCATTTCTAGCTCAATCCATTTATCCACAAATTTTGGGAATTCCTTGTTTTTAATAGCTGGGTAGTATTCCATAGTGTATATATACCACAGTTTCTTTATCCATTCTTCTACTGAGGGATATTTAGGCTGTTTCCATGATCTGGCTATTATGAATAAGGCTGCTATGAACATGGTTGAGCAAATTTTCTTGCTGTGTGCTGGTGCATCTTCTGGGTATATTCCAAGGAGTGGAATAGCTGGGTCTTGAGGAAGCCCTATTCCCAGTTTTCTGAGATAGCACCAGATAGATTTCCAAAGTGGTTGTACTAGTTTGCATTCCCACCAGCAATGAAGGAGTGTTCCTCTTTCCCCACATCCCGCCAGCATGTGGTGTCGCTTCAAATGGCATATACTCACTTATATCTGCATACTAGCCCAAGGAGCATGTCCCACGAAAGCCTTCCCTTACCAGGAAACTGGGACAGAGGGGAGGACATCCTATTGGGACTCTAGATGAGAGAACCATGTGAGAATAGCAATGTAGAAGGATCCAGTGGGTCCTAGAAACCTACAAGTAGAAAATTATGATAGGCAGATTTTGGCCAAGGGGTCCCACTCAAACTAAGGCACTAGCCAAGGACAATACACGTGGTAAAATTTAAACCCCTACCCAGATCTAGCCAATGGACAGGACAGTCTCCACACTTGAGTGGAGAGAGGGATATGACTTTCTCATGTACTCTGGTGCCTCACATTTGACTATGTCCCCTGGAGGGGGAGACCTAGTGGCACTCAGAGGAAGGACAGCAGGTCACCGAGAAGAGACTTGATACCCTATGAGCATATACAGGGGGAGGTAATCCCTCTCAGGAACAGTCATAGGGGAGGGGAATAAGGGGAAAATGGGAGGGAGGGAGAATGGGAGGATACAAGGGATGGGATAACCATAGAGATGTAACAAGAATAAATTAATATAAAAAATAAAAAATAAAAAAGCCTTAAATCTAGGCCTGAGAGCTAGTCAGCCCATCATGTCTCCCACACCCTCACCACCAGGGCAAGCTCTCCTACCCTGCCCTGGCTAGCCTATCCAATGCTTCAGCCATCAAGGGACATAGCCAGCGCTCTGTTTTCATGTCCTTGACACTGGCTCATCTGCTTCCATACCAGCTCTACTGTGCTGTCCAGGTGCAGTGCAGGGCACACTCTCACAAGTGCCATAGCAGACAATGGGCTGGGCCATCTTCTTGGCTCTCATATCCTCAGGGCCAGATACCTGCAACCCCTGCAATCAGGGCCAGCTCTACCCTGCTGTCTAGGCAAAGGTGTAGGGCCTGCTCTTTTGAGTGTTGCAGCCAGCTCGGGACTGGGCCAGTTCTCCTACTCTCATCACTCCAGGACCAGCTCTCCCAACTGCCATACGTGGCAAGGGATGAAGGATGGGAGAAGGGCGTCTCTAACCCTAACCCTCATTCATGAAGCCACTACACAGCAAGCAGGAAGCAGGCCTAACTCTCCTGTGCTTATCCCCTCAGAGACAGTTCACAGCTCTCCAGGGCCAGCTCTACTTTGCTGCCCAGGTGAGGTGCAGGGCCTGCTCTCCTGAGTGCTGCCGCTGGCGAGGGACAGGGAAAGTTATGCTCTCATGGGCTAACCCATGCCGCTACTCAGGATATGAGTGGCAGGGCAAGCTCTCTCACACTCGTACTCTTGGGGTGTGCTCACCTGAAACTCCCACAAAGACGTGTGGGACCCAGTCTCCCAAGTACTACAGCTGGTTAGCAGTTGAGTCAGTTCTCCTTCTCTCATGACTCCAGGGCTATTTCTCCCATTATGCCCCCGGTGAAGAGTGGGGCTAGTTCTGCACATCAATACATCCCTGGACAGCATCCCAGACCAGGGATGTCTACATAATCTTTGATGGCAACAGCCCCCTGCTGCTGCAGGGTCATGAATCCACATGTGGCCCCTGTTGGCAGCAGAGGCCAGGACTCCACATGGTTTCAGGGGGCATCACCAACTTCTCACATCAGGCTATTCGTCACTACCCTGAGTCTTTAGTTCTGCGTCTTCTCGTTGTGCCCACATCCTTCTCCTTCTCTTTCTCTATGACTTACCTGTGTCTTTTAGTGGCACCTGGGATATTTGAGCATCCGGGGTTATCTCAGAGGAGGTCTCAGGAGTGCTATGACATAGCCATGCATTATGACATCAGGCAGGGGTCATCTCTGGTATGATCTGACCTCTGTACTTGCAAAGCACCAGACTGGTAGCTCCCTGTCTAGGCCCTATGGAGCTGAAGTGGTGGGCATCTCTATCTTGCTCCTCACCTAGGCCGTCTGGTATCAGGTTGGTGATACTCTTGGGCTTGCTGTAGTCATAGTCTTGACCATGTGGTCCCAGGCAGGCTTTGTATAGTCTCAGGCAGGCTCCCTGTGCAGAGCAGAACTGGTGGTCATCTCAGGGTAGCTCCCTATCCAGGCCCCCGATTCCAGACTGGTGGTGCTCTCAATTCTTTCGTGCCCAGGGCCTGTGATCCCAGGCATGGTTCTTTTAGTCTCCCAGACTTTTGTTTCTTGATAATTCTCCTTACTGCCCAGATGGTTTTTTAGTTGTTTTGTTTGAGACAGCATTTCAATATGTAGCCTTGTGGCCCTGGCTGGCTTGGGACTTATTATGCAGAATAAGTTCTCCTTAAGCATATAGAGATTCACTTGCTACTGCCTCAGTGTTGAAATTAAAAGCAGGCACAACCATATCCAAATGCTGAAGCATTTTCATCTAATATGATTCTATTTGTCAATTACTAGGAGAAATTCTTGTTAATATCTTTTCCAGAAATTTCTTGTTTATATACATATCTTGAAGTGTCTATGTTGTATGCATTGTGTGAGTGCTGTGGCCAGCCTTCTGGTACTCAGCTGGAAGGATGTCCACAACTCCAAGAGCTGGAAAGATATCCCAGCCCTGAGGTGGGACAGTGTCCCAAGGGTATCGTGAGCCACGGAGGCCCAGGAACCTCACACCTTTGAGAGGAAGCCTCCTCAACAGAGATGATATACCAGGGAAGTGTTACTCCTAAACCCTGAGAAACTGACAAGCCTTGGAACCTGAGCTACATTCCTTCTTCATTCCTTTCCCTCCTCCTCCTCTTCCTCCTCCTCCTCTTCCTCCTCCTCCTTCTCCTCCTTCGCTTCCTCCTCCTCTTCCTCCTCCTCCTCCTCTTCCTCCTCCTCCTTCTCCTTCTCCTCCTCCGCTTCCTCCTCCTCTTCCTCCTCCTCCTCCTCCTCCTCCTCCTCCTTCTCCTCCTTCTTCTTCTTGGAGTCACAGCAGGCAGTAAATCTCTGAAATGGAGGAACAAATCCAGGAGAAGAGGTATCATCCCAGGAGTGGCTGCCTCTGCTCCAGGGAGGAGACAGCAGAGAACAGGGCAGACACAGCCCTTTATATAGTGTTTCTGAGGTGGAGTTTTGTGGGGCAGGGATTTCCAGAGTGTGAATTAGTGAGATTTTAAATCTGGATTGGGTGATGCTCATGGATTGGTAGGTGTTTGTTCAGACTTCTCATCCCAAATTAGCATAATCTGGGATGAGTCTTACTGAGGGGCTAGAGATGGCAGTTACAGAGGTATTGGGGGGTGGGGCAACAGGGCTGGCAGAGCTTTCTCAAGCAGAGATTAGGTTAACTTTCTGCCTTGAGGAGCAATAAAGTGTACAATACATCCAGAATTTGCAGAAGCCATCATGAAGGCAGTAGGCTGAAGCAGGACAGTTTCTGTGGCAGTGGCAGCAGGCTTTCTGAGGCAGGAAAGGTGTCCAGTTTTCATAGAGCAGTCAGCTGTATCAGAAATAGTCCGGCCATGGTTAAGTTGGTGGTGGCTGCAGTGGTCTGGCCTTGGCCTTAGCGGCTGTGGTGGTGGCAGCCAGATCAAGGCTGCTACTGTTCCGGTGGCAGAATCCCATAGTTTTCCTCCAGCAGTTTTGATGACTCAAATTTTATGTTAAATATTTTGATCCATTTCAAGGTAATTTTGTGCAGATTGACAGAAATAGGTCTACTTACATTCCACTTCACATCATATCCAGTTTACTGAGCAACATGTATTAGTGATGCTGTCATTTTTTGAACATATATTTTTCACATCACCTTGGAGTTAGTTGGCTTTGGCTCCATATCTTATTTGTGCTTTCTAGTCCTTTCAGTTATATGTCTCCTTTTTGTAATGGTGCCATGACTTTTTGTCACTAGGACGTTCTAGAATGATTTGAGGTCAGGTATTTTGATGCCTTCAATATTTTCATTTATGCCTAATTAGGTAATTTAAGATTTTGAGAGTAAACTTCAAACCAATATTAGGTAAAATATGTATAGACATCTATTGCATATGAATAAATGGAGCAATTCATTGAGCCAATAAAAAACAAGTGTAGGCATTTATTCATTAATTCTCATGATCTCAATTTCATTAAAAAGAAAAAAATGCTAAAGGGAATTAGAGATCAGATAGAGTCTGTTAGAACAATACTGAACATTTTTATACATGAGTCTTACCTTAGGTGTGAAAGAGGAAGATTGTGTATGTGTGGAGTGTTAAGCAGAGTATAGACAGGATAAAGAAGTTGAGTTGGTGAGGGAGAGGGGAAACAAAACAGTTTGGAATCTCCCAAATGAAAGACATTTGAAAATGTCGTATGGAAGTCTTCTATATTGTGAGCTAACTTAATGTACTATTTAAAGGGAAGTGTTAATGGAGTTACCTTGCATGTGAGAGTAATGTTTTTCCCAGACAGTGCAAATTGTTAATAAAAAACCCAGTACATGATACCCAAAACAATACAATCTGTCACAATTACTCTTGGTTGCCCATGATATTAAGCTGAGTCATCACATACTTTGTGCAATCAAGCTTAAACCAAGCTCTAAACTTCCTCCGTGGTAGTTCCAAAACCCAAATTTCTTACAATTCATTGGATATGGATCCCTTTTTTAATAATTTGGACTTACAGGTTCTCCCCAATGTTTATAATTGCTTAAAAATACTTCTTATATTTTCTTTCCTGATTCCTTTTCACAATACTATTTCTATGGTAATGCACTCTGGTTTTCTAATGGACACAGATAGTTGAAGATGATGTAAGGCAGTATCAAGAATTGAATATAAAATGTTTTCTGCCTCTTTAGAGCATAGGTAGAGGGTCATTATTATAAAATAGAAGATTCTAAGAATAATGTAAATAAGAACTGGAGACAGAGAATGAAATATGAAATCTGTATCAGGGATTCTGCTGTATTGGAAAATGTACTTAATATTTAATATTTAAATTAAAAGAAAATATTTATGTGTCAAATTTATAGAGTATGTACATTATTGTTCTGGGAGCCTTTTCCATTAATTTTTTTTCAGGACTTAAATTCTGCATTATCTTGTGTGTGTAAATACATACAAAGATGCCTTAAGCCTATATAATATGAGGTTTGAGGGATTATTCAAAGATTAAGAGCATGTTCTGTTCTTACACAGGACTCTGGTTTGGTCTCTAGCACCTATGTGAGGCAGCTCACAACTCCAGCTTCAGGGGACTCTGATACCTCTGGACTCTCAGGTCACTACACTCATGTATCCACATGCTACACAGAGGCACACACTTGTACACATAGCTAAAAGTAAAATTCTTTAAAACTATATTTTAAAAGTGTATAATATAACGTAATAACATACTGTTTCACATGGCATCTCTGAAAACATCAGATAAATGATTTCCATGTTTTCTCTCATGCTTGTTCTTGATGCTGGGTCCCTTACATAAAACAGACCTTTCCTGAGTCACTGAGATAACATGAAAAGACAACAATTCCTAAACCTCCTGAAACTATTTTTTTTACTTTTAAATTAGGATCCAAGTAAGATAAGATAACTAATAAAACATTTAACACCAACTTTTGGGAAATTTAGGCAGGAGGATTTCTGTGAACTCCAGGTCTTGAATTATAGACTGGATTCTTTTATCCAGAAAAATTACACACACACACACACACACACACACTCACACACACACACACATACACACCAAATAAACAGACAAACAAATAAATAGCAACTATGAATTCATGAAATCAAGATTATTAAAGCAAATTAATAGCATCATAATTAATATAAAGCTCTAAATATTAATATATAAAATATTTCCTATTATTTCTCCATGATAAAATGTATTTCCTAATAGGTTGATGGATTCCTTACAATAGAATTCTGCTTTCCTGTATGCTTCAAGGAAACATGATATTCCATCTGTTATATGACACTGAATATACAGAAACATTAAATTGGAACAATAGAAAATTAAAAACAAACAGTAATTTAGTTAGCACATCAAAGTGTTATAATTACTCTAATAATTAAAAAAAAATACAAAATCATCTCTGAAAAAAAAACATGTGACAAGTCATTCCCCAAGTCCTGGAGGACTAAGAATCAATCTCACAGGCTCACAAACTCTGGGAGACGCCTCCTTAAATTCCATTTGCAGTTATGCAAGAAACATTGACTCCTACATTTTTATTTTAACATGAAGCCACACTGAGAACAGGACTTGAATAGTAGTAGAAGCATTATCCATCCACCTCCAATACTAGAGTTGTCCTCTACACTTAGATGTAAAACAGAAGAGTTGAATATAAACCATATTTTAGTCACCATTGAACACAATTTCTGCCATAGAAAACAGAAGGTATTTGTACAGAATTTTTCACAGACTGACACATGGTGAGACTTGTAAGCCACAACTTTCTCTTTTGAGAGAGGATACTAAATTGTGATAAAATAGTTTAAAATTTGGGTATTGTGGTCAGGGTACTATGGTTAATGCTCTCTCAGACTTTTCATCTATAGTTGTAGTTTCCTGAGATAATTGCATAAGCTATGGAGCTCGAACTCCTCACCTTCATTGGAGATAGTATTACAAAGTCTCAGGATATAGATGAAAACAACATAGTGCATGTGGAGCCCAGATCACAGCACCTGAAATGTAATGAGTAACAGGATCCCCAAATAACGGTATAGAGTGTGCAAAGCTCTTATTTCTCTCATGGCTTTCGTCCTCTCCTCTCTTCTTCCCTTCCTTTATTACTTCTTCCCTCATCTCTCTCTTTCTCCCAAGTATCTATGTCTTGAATTATAAGTAATTTAAATAAATCCACAATCCTTCATCTTCACATTGAAACCAGGTCAATTAAAATTACATATGCATCTTTGCCTATTGTCTCTCCAATAGTGCTTGATTTATTCTTTCTAAACACATTTTTATGTAGGTCTGAAAACCATTCTGACATTTTTTAATTGAAATTTTTGGTTTTGTTGTTGAATGCTGCTAGAACACGATAGACTAAACTGTTGCTTTGCTATAAATCATCAGTTCTCAACCTATGGGTTGCTACCCATTGGGGGTCAAATAACCCTTTCATGGGGGTTGCCTAAGACCATTGGAAAACAAATATTTACAGTACAATTCATAACTGTAGCAAAATTATAGTTATGAAATAGCAATGAAAATAATTTTATGGTTGGGGGTCACCAGAATATGAGCAACTATATTAAAGAGTTGAATCATTAGGAAAGTTGAGAACCACTAATATCAATGATTGATAGCAAACATAAACTATGATTTTTTTCACAACTGCACATGGACACATAGCACAAAGAAGAATACTGAGGTTTAGAAATGATGAAAGGGAAGTCTTCTGACTTGCTATTAAGTTTCCACCTCAGGACTTTTCAGGAAAATTAAAGTAGTTGAGTCTGCATAATTTCAGTGCCTGTTGTTCTCACAGCTTGGTCTCTTTCTCAAAGGCAAGTGAATTATTAGAATAGCAACAACAAAAATGATAAAAGATTCAGGAACACAGTGCAAAAGAGTAAGAAGAAACAGAGAAGTTCATTCTCTTACATTTCATAACTTGAGTAAGGCAGAGATATTGAAGGCATCAATAAAACAACACTCAAGACAGTTGAAAAAAATTGATAATCTAAAGAGAAACTATTTCCCAGAGTGTCATGGAAAGAAATTTGCTTAGTTACATGCAAAATAAAGCCATCTTTTGTGGTGGGTAAAATCCTACAAAAAGTATGCTCTAGTTAAAGACCTAAACATAAAGGGTAATTTCATATAAGATTTTAATTTAGTATTTTCATGTGTAATGAAAATATTTGTTTGAGATATCTGATAGTTTATTTATTGATCTAGGTAATGGCTTGTTTAAATTATTTTTGTCTTTCTAAAACAGGGTCTCATATACACCAGCTACCCTTGAACTCTTTATATAGCCAAAGATGACTTTGAATCTCTGTCCTTCCTTTTTCATGCCCAGAGTGCTGAGACTGCAGGTGTATGAGGTATATCCAACTATTCCCAGTTTATGTGGTGCTAGGGATCAGATCCTGAGAATCACTGATGGTAAGTGAGCTCTACCAAAAGAGATGCATCTCTACTCCTTAAAATCTACTACTTGTAAGGACAAACTGACTTGTCCCTTTGATAGATTTGAATGTATGAAAACTTCACACTTAAAAAAGTAATTCTGATCAGGACACTAGCCCATGGAGCATGTCCTATGAAAGCCTTCACTTACCAGGAAAGCGGGACATAGGGGAGGACATCCTATTGGGTCTCTAGGTGAGAGAAGCATGGGAGAATAGGCAAATAGAAGGATCCAGAGGGTCCTAGAAACCTACAAGAAGAACATTATGATGGGTGGATCTGGGCCCAGGGGTCCTGCTCAAACTACAGCACCAGCCAAGGATAATATGTGCAGTAAACTTTGAACCCCTACCCAGATCTAGCCAATGAACAGGATATTCTCCACAGTTGAGTGGAGAGTGGGGTCTGACTTTCACACGAACTCTGGTGCCCCAAATTTGACCATGTCCCCTGGATGGGGAGACCTGGTGGCACTCAGAGGAGGATAGCAGGCTACCAAGAAGAAAGTTGATACCCTATGAGCATATCCAGGGGGAGGAGGTCCCCCTCAGTCACAGTCATAGGGGAGGGGAGTAAGGGGAAAATGGGAGGGAGGGAGGGAGGAATGGTAGGATACAAGGGATGGGATAACAATTGAGATGTAATATGAAGAAATTAATAAAATATATTTTTTTAAAAAGAAAGAAACCATTTGGCTCAAAAAACCAACAACAACAACAAAAAAGTAATTCTGTTCAGGACTCTTGAGCAAAAGTAGAAACAGTCCTAAAATTTCTGTGGTATTTTAATAATAGTACCAAGATATATTTCTGCCAAAAACATATTTTGTTTGTTCTTGTCTAGATTGTAAATGTAAAATATCTATAAATAAACATTTATTTTCATTTTTCACTGTTTTGCTCATTCAACACTGCATTAAAATGCTACCTCTGATGACTTCAGATTCCTAGTGTTTTATTTGGAGTATCATGTGATGGTAATTTGTAATATTCTTATTTACAAAAATTCCCCACCATTGAAATTTTCAGACACTTTATAGCTTTTGATATTTTTGGTACCACATCATACTATGGCCAAATTTCCTCCTCTCTTCCTTTTATAATAAAATTTTAGGACTAGAAATACTAATACAAATATATATGCACGGTTATAACTCTAGAATAATGTATTTTATTATTATATGTTGCTTAAAACTATTACTTGGATTAACCAGTTTCATTGTAATTGGTATAAATTCTAAAGTGGGATTTTAAAATCACACATTTATTCTTATGATTACTTCAATTTAATCTCATTCTCTATGTGTATGTACTGTCATGTAATTCTGACATAAACCTTCATATGTTTCCTTTTTTCTTAGTTTATATAATATATCAATAGAAACCGTGTTTTTTTTCTTCATGTGATGGCACAAACTTGTAATTCCAGCACTTGAGAGGGAGGAACAGCAATATCAAGAGTCTATGGCCAATCTCAGAGCATGGTGAGTTCAAACTCATGGCCAGCCTGAGCCACAGGAGACATCATCTCAGTCTCACTTTAAAAAGAATATGAACTGTCAGTGTTTTTATTATGGTGCAAAAACATTGGTGTGAAGTAGTTTGTCAATGACAAATTGGTATCACATATGACATATAGCCAATTTTTCTGTTTTTCTAATACTAGACATAATAATTTAAATTTTAACTTATTATTTTATTTGTTCAACTTAATATTAACAGAAGTAGTAGGAAAGAAGTTCCAGTATGTTGGTCATTTCATTTCACTGATATCTCCATACAACACTTAGATAAGAATAGTACATTCATATTTATTTTAGAATGATGATGTGTTATAAGATAGTTACACTGCTTTTTCTTTATCTATAGTATGTGAGCAGATACTGAGTTTATATTGTACATATTGGTGAGGGACAAACTTAAAAACACATGGAAATGGTTGTTTTAAAGTATTAAACCATTTTTCATTCTTTCATAAGCAGCTAAAATGGTTTCTATGTACTCTAAATGGCAATCATTAAAATTAACTTATTTTCCTTTCATTACAAATACATTACTGTTTTCTGCACAAATATTAAGAAAAAACATATTTATGCACACATACTATTCATATACCAAATTTTTAATTTATAGATACATGTATTGCATATGTAGGAGAGGAAATCGGCATTTTGCCAAGCTTTACATCCTTGAGAAAAATGAGATCAAGGGCTAGTCTATTTATCTGGATAATTCATAAAAAAAGTCAGTAGATAGGGAAGTTAGCCTTTCAAGAGAATAAACTGTAACTAGAATTTTAAAGGCATGTTTTGAAGAGCAGTAATTTAACATTTTCAAATCTGCCCCCCCATAAGTTGTTTACAAACATCTTCCATATACTAAACTCATACAGATTTCAAACCATATAAGTCACAGAATTATACTTCCTAAAACCAAGGATGGTGCTGTATTATAGAAGATTAACAAGGGTCAAGACTATATTGTAGTGCACTTGCTGTGTTTCTCCATTATATGTCTAGTTGGATGTAGCCAATTTACATAGAGGTGCTTGGCCATTGCCTTAAATATTTATGTTTAATGACACATGTACAAAATGTGTCTTGATCAAATCTACCCTTAACCTCTTCAGACTCCCACAGACAACTCCATCCCATCATCCTTCCAACTTCATGGCTTCTTTTTGCATTTTTAATTAGTATTTATTTAGTAATACCTATCTGTTATTATAATAGCAGATACTACTTATATTGAGATACGGTCACATTTTGAAATGCTGAATTAAAATTGACATCAAACTCTTTAATTGTTCATTGCATATAGATTTAGATACTCCCTAAAGACATTTCTGTGTGATAAAAAATGAATTAATCCAATTTAAGTTTTAACTCATTCCAAACATCAAAGAAGATTTGAAATACATCCAGGATTTCCATGTGCATTCTAAACTACTATCTATCACTTCCTCAATTGGTAGAGTGTTTGGATAGGTTCTGTCAGGAATAATTAATCAATTGTGATCTTTCTCTTCATAAGTAGAACAAAATTTTAATATGTCTTCTAATATTCCACACCAGAAAACCACTGGAGAATGAGAAAAGCTGACATTTGAAAGATGAGAGATTTCTGTCTTTACACCAAGGACGTTATTTTCATCACTTATAATAAAAATGAGGCTATTTAGAATATTTGGTAATTTATCTCCACCACAGTTCTACCTGATAAACAACTGCTCCTTTAAAAATTTTTACAACTTTTTATGCTAAACATCAATGGAATAAAGCAATGTAAGTTTGCATATCAGTGCACAAACCTGTTAAAAGTACTGCAAACTTGTTTTTCTCATAAACAACTTCTTCTCATAATTACAGATTTAAATGACAACAGTTTTAACTAGAGCAAAGCCTCAGGGTTAAAGTTTCTGCTGCAAGTTCAAAGCCCAGAACCCGCACAGTAGAGAAATTGTTCCTAATGATTTTTGTGACCTCTTCACAAGACTATAGCACCTGATGTACACACACACACACACACACACACACACACACACACACACACACACA
>OU015745.1:144882993-144956080 GCA_907169655.1 Acomys percivali | reverse complement strand
ATGGGGGAAAGAAACCAAGAAACAGAGAGAGAAACAGAGAGAGAGAGAGAGAGAGAGAGAGAGAGAGAGAGAGAGAGAGAGAATGTGAAGGTGACCAGGACCTGATATTGAGCACATATCTGGTGCACACCTTTGGTGGGAGGTGATGATGTCAGAGGTTGTTAGGTCCTTAGGGGTAGGCTACTGGGACTGCCTATGTGCTAACAGTAGTAAATTCAAATTAAATAAAAATCAAAAGATAGCAAGGCATGTTGTTCGGCTTCTAATTATGCTGTACTGTTTTCTTCTGTAGGGTGTGATGTCTCACAGTGCACCATAGAGACTTTATGTCACATGAAATAGTTTGACATACTTTTAGTAAATATTTGTTTCAGTGAAAGTTTTATGAAGCATAGTGTGAATGGCAAACATTCTAATAGGTTAAATCTCTTCCTATACTTCATTAGACTTATCAGACTATAAAATTGAACTGACTCATATGACAATACTGAATACTCAACAAAATGAATATGATTCTGGGTCACAGATATAATTTTTCATCCACAAAATTCATGTTTTACCCACAAACTTATATCATTCTGCATAATGAGAAAATCATAAAGTACATGTCTAATTAAATATTGACATCTTTATTCCATATACTAAATATGTTTTAAATTATATTATAAGCCTCTTTTATCTCTTCCACATTTTTCTGATGGAAGTTTTCATTTCTTTATTCATGAAAGGGTAAATCATAGAATTTAGCAATGGTGTCAGCATAGTGGCAAGAAAATCACATTTTTTTCATATCATCCATGCTTCTAAGCACTTATGTTTATATCCATAGACTTTTACTGTTGTCAATCTTGGTCAAAGAAGATTTTTATTGCAAAGTGGGAGGGTGATCGTGTGACTTGAAATTATTTAATATGATGAGAAAAGTTACTGTGAGTGTTTAACAACAGATGGAACATATGTAATAACTACCTCAAACAAGGCTAAATGTGAGCATCATAGAAAATAATAGGAGGAATAATAGGATGTAAAGGTTGGAAGGGAGTTCTGTGAGAGGAGCCCTTCATCCATGGCATGGATGCTGTCCACAGCAACTATGAATACCGTACATGAACAAGAATGTTAAAATTTTCACCGTGGAGGATGGAGGGGCTCCAAATGTCCCATCTCCACCTGAAGAGCAAGTTAAAGACAGTTGATGGGTCTTAGTATGAAAGTCACTTTTGTTGGGGACAGTGGTATTTTGGGGCAACCTATGTTGATCATATTATTTTCCTTCCTCTGCCTCCTTCCAGATACTGCCTCCATCCACCTTAATGTTCTTTCTCTCCAAAACCAGGAAAATATGTTATGTTACGTTTTGCTACATTACATTATGTTACATTATGTTAGATTATGTATACTTTAAATAAGCATTTGATCACTTGAACCTTGGTTAATTGTGTGTTATACAGTCTTATTGGAGAGAGTGGTCACCAGGGGTAGGGTGTGGAAGTCTATAGCCTTGCTTCAGTTCTCTGCTTTGTGCTTGCGATTGATATGTAACCTTTTATTTTTCTTGTCATCATGTCTGCCATTAGCTGCTGTGCCTCTCTGCCAACATGGACTTTTACCCTGTAGAATTTTAAGTCAAACAACTTTATTCATAAGTCCATTGTGGTCATTTTTTAATCAAGCAACAGAAAAACTAATAAATACAGGAGTGTGTCCATTGATATGTTTTCAGTACACCAACAAATAGCCCTATACACAGAGACAGACAGACGGGCCCACACACGCGCACGCACACACACACACACATACACACACACACACACACACACACACACACACACACAATTTACAAAAGAAAAAAGAAGAAGTTGAGGGTAGCCAGGAGAGGTAGAGACAGGAAAGGGTGATGGATGTATTCAAAGTACAATATAAACATGTATAAAATCTTCAAAAATAAATATAACAAACTGTTCATGTCATCTTTAAAAATATATGTTTATAGTTGCTTGATTTTTATATAAAATTAAAAAGAACAAATATTTATTGCTTGTCACATTGCAGACTTAATAACCTTTTTATAGTTTTGCTTCAAACACTTGATTCACAGATTCATTGAACTTTGAATACAAGTGAGTACAAGAGACTCTTAAACCACTGAGTCTTTTTTCATTGCCTTTGGCTGCCTTCCATAACTTGAAGATAGGACAGGATTGCTGAAGACACCACATACTTCCCACACAGGACTTAAAGAAATCAAGTGGAATTGTCCAGGAAATAGACTTCTTTAGGGCTAGTTTTCACAGTATCTAAAGATGCTGTGCAAGCTACCAAGGAAAAGAAGTACTCTATAGTCTTAGCCAGTTGTAAAGCCTTCAAACCACAACAAGGACCATATCAGCAACATATCCCCAGTGGTGCAAATGTGGCACTTGTATCCTGGGGGTAAACAGCAGCTGTATAAATGTACTTAAAGCTCATTCAATATGAGGAAATCCTTTCTTGGTACTCTAAACCTAGCCAGCTACTTGTGTCCGCAGAGGTCATAGACCCTAAAAGAGGACCCAATATGGCCAATTTCCTAAATCAGGAAAGAGGCTTCTTTTGCAGCAGAGACCATCACAGATATCTACAATAGCTCAAAATGAAGAGAGCGATTATTTAGTATCTATCTCCAGTTAACACATTATCTACAAGACAATGTCCTCACTCATGTGTCAGGAAAATTGACAAGAGGGGTGGAAAAATTAAGACCCAGAGAACCAGGGCATCTGCTGTGCAATTATATTTTAGAGATGACATAGTAACATCCGTGGAATCACAACAATATAGTTCCCTATACAAGACCTATATAGTGACAACACCAATTGATGTGTCAATGTGGATGGGAAAAATCACTTAAGGCTGTTTTCCTAGATAAATAGCTACAGACAACAAATGGCTGCTGAGATAGGTAATCAGCATTTTTAGGGATGAGCTTCCTGAATGGTTATCTAACCCCAAGTGGTCAACCTTAATCATTTATACATATCAACAACACTAGTGGACTGAGCATGTTGCATATAATGTATAAGATATGTGTTTAAAACCATCACAATTACAAAAGAGGTCATGAAATTGAATAAGAGTCAGGGATATAGGAGGACTTAGAGAGGTGAGGAGGACTTGTGATGATGATGTAAATATAGTACATATATAGGAAAAGCTTTTTAAAAAAATGAAGTCAAAATCAGCCCCCTGATGTGAAACAGACAGAAGGTAAGCAAGGAGATTATGTAGGGACAGCATCCTAGCATGCTTGAAAGTTCTTGGTACACAATCAGGATGACACGATCTGTACACTTGATTCAAACCCAGTGTTTTAGACTCAAATTGTAGTCCTTCATAAACTTTGAAGGGTCTGTATGTGTATTTTGGCTCTGGAATATGAAATAAAGAAGTTAAATTTTTATTTTCATATATTATTAAATTCCAAACAAGTATAAAATGTTCACTGATCATATCCATCCCTTACTCTCCATTGAGTTCTCTATAGAATCCCTCATATATTTCTCCAAGCTTCATGCCCTTCCTTAGCTGTCTATTTGTTAATCCCAGTTAGTCTAATAACAGCTACCAGTACCATAGTCATGTCATCATTAACTGGAACATAGAAAAAAAATATCAGCAGACAGAGATCTAAAGAATAGTTACTCTCCTTAACCCATGCACCATCAACAGCCAGTAGCTCCTCAACTACATGTGAGGTTTCAGGAGCCCTTTCTTGTAAACATCAATGGAATATTTCATTGGTTTGATCTTATGCAAGTCTTATAAAAGTGACTACAGCTACCATGAGTTTATATGTGCAATGGACATGCCATTTCCAGAAGAGAGTATTTTATAGCACCCCTCATTTTCTGGTTTTACACTTTTCCTATTTACTTGTTTTTTTTTGTCATTTTGAATGTATTTTTACTTGAACACACAAAATTATGAGTATTAGAATAATTAATCAAATTAAAATGTCTTAGTCTTTCAAATATTACTATTAACTGTTGTTTCCCTGAGTTCTATTCCCTGTGTATGGGGTGAGAAATATGTCCTCACTTTGTCAGCATCTTAGACCCATTGCTTCCAATAAAGTATTATTCAACACTTTGGTTGTGCTTCAATAGGAGAACTCTTTGGGCAATTCTCTATGGAATTGGAATGGAATAGGTCATAGAATCCTTTGGAATGGGATATTCACAGGAGAAACTCACCCATAACCAAGTGGCCAAATCATCTTTTATATGTCAAGAAATTCAAGAAGTAACTTAAACCATGCACAAATGGTAATGGAGCAACTTTAATACTGAAATAAAATTATACAGAACACTTAAACTGCAGGTTCTGTTTATTCCCCCTTCTTTGCACTTCTGGGTTCTGATAATCACAATGATATGGAAATATATTTTCAGTATATTTTTTCTAATTTAAAACAAATATATTTTTCAAAAAATATTTTATTAAAGCATAGATTGAATGACAAACATTTTTAAAGCTAAATTTCTTCTTTTTTAGATTTATGATAGTATAAAGTTGAATTGGCTTTATTTTTACTAATAATACTATGTAGTCAATTCATAGTGAAAGTATTATCAGTTTTTCACTCTCTTTGTCATTACATTCATTTTCTATATAATGGTGCTATCTCTTTCAAAAGAATAAATCATAAATTATTTAACATAGTAAATACATTAAGACTCCTTTGTTACACACACATACACACACACACACACACACACACACACTCTAACTTCCCCAAATGAAATTATGTAATTTCCCCCATTTGTGTGTGTGTGCACGCACTCGCATGAGTACACATGTGTGTATGTGTGTTTGTGTGTATACATGCATGTACAGTTGTGTAAGAGAGTGTATATATCCCTGAACATTTGTGAAAAGCTTAAAGGGGAGAAATATGGATATATGTGTGTGTATGTGTATATATATATATAACACATACATATAACCATTGTTAAATTATTTCCTTTAGGTAAAGTCTCTATCTGTTTTAATGAAATATCTGTCCAGTGAGTCCAGGACCCTGACTGTCTTCACTTCAGTAGCACTGGGTGTGAGTTGAAATAACATGCCTGGCTTTTGCATGGCTCTGGGAATTTGAACTCAGTTCCTCATGCTTACACATGAAGTATTCTTACCAACTGAGCAATCTACCAAAGGCAGTAATTTAATATTTAAGATATATCATAAGCCACTACCAATCTCTTCCACATTTTTCTGATGGCATTTTTCATTTCTTTATTCCTAAAAGTGTAAATCATGGGATTTAGCAATGGTGACAGGATGGTAGCAAATAAAAACATGTTTTTCTCAGAGGAGAAGGCAGATTTAGGCCTTGCATATATTATTATGCATGGGACAAAGAACAGGACCACCACAGTAATGTGGGATCCACAGGTAGAGAGAGCTTTATGTCGCCCTGCAGAACTCTGGGCTCTCAAAGAGAACAAGATGACACCATAGGAAACAAGCAACAAGGAGAAGATAATTATGCAGAAAGATCCACTGTTTGCAAACACCAAAATAACAAAAATATGTGTGTCAGTGCAGGCAAGCTTCATTAATGGGAACAAGTCACACAAGAAGTGATCAATGACATTGGGGCCACAAAAAGGTAGGTGCAATATAAATATAATTTGTATGATAGAATGGAAGAAGCCCCCTGACCAGGCCACTCCTACTAGAACTCCACAGAGTCTCCTGTTCATGATGGAAGAGTAGTGCAAGGGCTTGCAAATGGCCACATAGCGATCGTAGGCCATGCTTATCAAGATAATCACCTCTACCCCAGTGAAGAAGTGCACAGCAAAGAGCTGTGTCATGCAGCCTTCAAAGGAAATGGTTCTTCTCATATAAAGCAAATCCACAGTTAACTTTGGTGTGATGACAGAGGAAGTGCATGCATCCAGGAAGGACAGGAATGCCAAGAAGAAGTACATGGGGGAGCGAAGCAGTGCAGGGCTGCATACAATGGTCACCACAATCATTATGTTGCCCCCAACTGTTGCAATGTAGACAAACAAAAATACAACAAATAGTATTTTCTGAACCTTTTGATTCTGTGTAAGTCCCAGGAGTAAGAACTCAGTGACAAAGCTCTGGTTTAGCATGGTTTTCAAAAAGACAGCGAAAGGAAAATCTCTTTATCTAAATCTGTAATTGTGAAAAAATAATGATCATATAAGATTATACTATTACTACAAACCAGTTCATGTATCCTTATATAAAATTGTCTTGCTTTATTTCATTACCATTAAAACAAAATATTATAAATATTTTAGGAGGGTATAGTTGACTATTATATAAAATTGAGGTAGAAACAAATTATTGACTACTTGAAATAGCCACACTTTATATTGGAGCAAGAGCATATCTAGTTGGGTTATAGAATAGAAATAATTCATCTTTGAATTGCAAACTATAATAGATTCTTAAAGTGAAATAAAAAAAGAATAAGAATAGTCATGCAACAGGCCCCTTCTCTATATAAAGGTACCACACATTCTATCACATTGTCCATGTGTGAATGATGTATCTTGTTTAAAGCAATTGGGTAAATAGTGGAGAATCAGAAGAGAGTAACTCACCACCTACATAGGACAATTGTAGTAAACCACATAACTGAAGAAAATAAATAATGCACTGATTATAGTCTGTAGCCTTGAGACTTCTCTGACATTTATACAATGCGACCTCCTTTGAGTAAATATAATTCTATAAATACATGGTTTGAAATTTTGTGACTCTACTACAAACATATGGGCAAACAACTTATATGATAATCTCCAAGAGTAAGAAGGAGTATCAAATTTGAAAATGTCAAAATGTTATCTTGGTAGCATTTCATTACAATGGTAGGTGTAACTAAGGCACTTGAAAACACAGCTGCCTTACAAACAGAAGGAGATTCCATGACTCCTCTAGTTAAATATCATACCCCTTAGATTCATTGTCTCAGGCAATTACAGCACTAAAACATTTTTGTATCTCCTATATACACAACCAAAATGTATCAGTAAAATACAATTTGTATGTGAATATATACATACATATGTAAAATGAGTATTTATACCCATTGTTTAAAATCTGTGAGTAAAGACTTAAGAATATGCACAAAGAACTAAGCACAAGTCAGTTTTATTGATTGCCTAATACAATGAACAAACACAACTCTACATATTAAGTTCTATCACAGGAAGGTACATAAATTGGTTGTAAAACAGCATTGACCTTGATATTATTCGATCACTTCTTCACCAGCATCTGAATTCTTTATTGACTCTGAAACTAAAGCCAAGTATAATAAACAGCATCTCAGAAGCCAGTAGTGTAAAGCAAACCATGCAGGGACACTAGACAATTGTATTTTATAACAGGCTAAAAAGATCACTATATGATTCACAAGCTGTCATTCTGAGCCAAAATAGAATGGATAAAGAACTATCATGAATAAGGAGATCACAGAACACATCACCCATGCATGAAATGTCCTAAAGAAATGCAACATTTTTTACAATAACTAGATTTTGATAGGATTTTCTAAGATACTGTGTGTGTGTTGGGGGGGAGTGAGGCTGAGAGGAGTGAAAGGAGAGGAAACTGTGATCAGGATGTATTGTATGAGAGAAGAATAAATTTCTTAAAAAGATAAGGTTGTTTCAATGCATGATAATGATTAATGTTCTTAATATATGAGAGATGAATGAACGAAAATAAATAAATATCAATTTTTCATATCAAAATAATGATAATAATAATAATAATCAATGATGTGGTGTGAAGTTCCCCATACACACCCACAGGGACTCATGTATCAGGCAGTTGGGCTTTACAAAGAAGACAAAACTGATCAAGTTGGTCCAAGGAAAACAGGCTTTATGCTAATTCTTAAAATTAAGCAAAGCTTAGCTTCATTTCTCTGTTCTATTTAACATCGCCACTAGTGTTAAACAAAATGTCACTGTCATTTTCCCAGTAAAACATTTGCCAAATTTGCTGTGCTACATCCACAGTGAAGAGCGTACAATGCAGTCACCATAGGATCACAGGGGTTATGGTTGTAGATGAGAAGCTAATTGATATAACACAAATTGTCATCTAAATTGAATTACAATTCTTTGTGCTGCAGGTGAAGGCAAATAAAGAGGTATGGGACTAGTCAATTTGCAGAAAACACCTGACTGTGGGGTGTCCAATTCAATCTGTTACATATACAACATAACTCATAGACATAAGGCTCAGAGAGCATTGCAGAAAACAGGAAAAAAAACTGTAAGAGCCAGAGGTCCAGCACATCTACTAGTAGGTGTTATCACCTACATAGTTGAAAACTATGTCAAATTAAATACAATTTGTTATGTAGCTAAATTAACATATCTACAATTAATTATTAATCCTTTTTATTTAGTGTGACAATATTAACAAACTATATTTAATATCCTACAACTTTCTATACTGTTTTAAGTAGATTAATATAAAATTAGACCGAATAAATTTTGAAATAAAAAAATTTTAAAGATTACCTTCTGGTTTGAATGGTCCTAGTTGTAGGGCTAAGAACAAAAGATCCTTATGGCCAGACCTATGACCATATGAACATGTGTACATATTATGCACTCCTGAAGTACTCAAAGAATAATTGATAGACAATGTTTAGCAAAACAGTTTTGTGTATAATAGGAATTAGAGCAAATTATCATACATGAAGCATTTTGGTTCATGGAAGATAAGATGAAGATTCACTATTTTAGTTGGAGATGGCTTGACAAGGTCTGATTCAGCCTGGGCTCAAACTCATCATGCAACCTAGAATGACCTTGAACTCTCTATCCTCCTGTCTTCACCTCCAAGAACTGAGATTCTAAAGTTATGCTACTGCACTCAGCCAAACCCATACTTTTTTATAAACAGTATGTAAACTCTAAATCAGAAAGAACATAAGATTATCAATCTCAGTGCTATTTTAAACAGAGTTTTCATACCCAAACTTAAATGAAAAATTGAATCAATAAAAATTTGTGTTTTAAATGAAAAATCTTAAAATGACATATTAAGATGTCTCCTTAAATGTCTTTTAAAAATTACATTTAAAGAGTTTGCCAGTTTAATAAAATTCTAAATTCAATAGATTTTAATAAATTTAAAAGTATTTTTCTTTATTTTTCAAATTATTCAGGCAATATATTAAAAATATAAGTAATTATAGAAAGATAAGCCTGCAACTCTAGTCATAAAATTTAAACTAATTTAAATGTTTCAGAATTAAAATTTAATCTGAAAATAAATTCATATTAGAAAATTTTATGTTATAATATGTCAAAAATATTAAAACCTAGAATGAAGATTCTCACAGAAGTTAATAGCACTTTTTCCTCTTACAGAGGATCTGGGGTTGGCTCCTAATGTGCATACAGTGTCTCACATGGTATTTAACTCCAGGTCCAGGAGTCCTTCTTAGACCATCCTTGAGTACCAGACATGCACAGGGCAATCACACATGAATCCTACTCACACATACATATAAAATAAAAGCAAATCAATCCTTAAAAGTACTAGAAACATAGATATCTAAAAGATTAACAAGGAGGATGGTTATGTAAGACTGATGTAGATTACTTTCACATGACACTGGATATAAAGCACTGATCCTATGGAGACATCAAGGGAAGTATTGTAAATACTTCTAATACACTAAATAAAAAGAAGAAAATTAATGCTCATTTACAGATATTTTAAATGCATATATAATCTAGAAAGGAACATTTAAATTATAGTACACACTTTGTTAATAATGTCAAAATACTCAAAATTAGACATCCAGGTTAAAATTCATAAAATCCAATTTTCTTTCAATTTCTTTAGAAGGTGATGAGCTTTTCATACCATTAATCAGATTACCAAAAGTAGAGTTAATAAACTTAAATAACATAGCATTATACATCAACACTTTTGAACCCTGAAAACTTTCCATAAAAGGCTATACCGAAATCTTTTCCTAAAATCCATGCAATCTTTGACTTAAAATCCATACCTTTAGGTGTCAACTCTTCCCTTTGTATTTTTTCCTAAAATGTTTGGTGGCCTTTTCTCTAATAGCCATTCAATTGGATATTCTAAAGCTGATCTTGGTCTTACTCAGGGCCCTGCATAGCAGGGACTGTGCTCACTGAGCCACTCCCTGAGCAGTGGCCATGGTAAGCATGCTTAGTGTTTGCTATAGAGCACTTTCAGTTTTCCTGAGCTAAATCAGAAGATTTGACTCTGTCACTGGAATCACAATTTTCTTTCTTCTCTTTTCCAGTAACACAGGTTATTGTGTGTTTTTAGAAAAATAACACTTTATATTCACTCCGTAACTTTAAGACACGTCAACACTTCAGTTTATCACTCTCTTAATCAAAGTTTTTAGCAAAATATAGGGAATTCAGTTCAAGCTTCATGAGGGTGTATAAACTAATAGGTTGAGCACATATTTAGAAAAATCATTATTGGAGAGAAAGAAAAATTAACTTATGTTACACTTCTAAATTATTTGGTTTTCACTTCATGAAATACTGCAAATGTATTCAATTTAATTTAATTGATAAAATGTATCTTCATAATTAATTGAGAGAAGGGACTGTCTTGCAAGGAAGAGAAGAAAAAGGAAGGGGGAGAAAGAGGGAGGGAGGAGGGAAGTGAAGGAAGGGAAGGGAAGGGAGGGAAGGGAAGGGATGGGAGGGAAGGGAGGGAAGGAAAGGGAAGGGAAGGGAAGGGAAGGTGAAGAGCTTTTACGCTATGAAATCCTGCTGTGTACGCTGGGCACTTGTACCATCATTATATGTGAAGCGCTGCTTTCTAGGCATCTCATGTATTGTTTTATCTATTTTGTTTCCACTGACTTTAATCATAGAACTCTACTAAGGTACAGAGTCTGAGCACTAGAGTTTACACAACTTTCTTAAGAACATATTTATGAAGCAAAATGTTGACACATTATCAAAATTTAAAGTCATATATGAAGATGAAAATTATACCTTATGTGCTTTACCATGTGGCAGTCGTGTGGAAAATCTGATGACAGACATCTTCTAATATCTATGCAGAATGCCCATTCAGTGGTGAGAATAATACTATGCTTGCATCCAGTTTCTACTTCTAAGAGAAAGGAAAACAGATCTGGCAATGAGAATGGAGAATATTGTCTCTGTTTCACAAGAGCTATATTTATCATGGTCTCCAAATAAGAGAAAAATGAATAAACCAAAATTCCTTCTTGACTGGTGCTGGAATTTAAAGAGGTTTCGGTGAGCCATCATGAATCCATGAGATTGATTATGAATCCCCAAAAGGGTTGGAAAATTTCTGCCCCCTTGAGATAACAAGACATAGTTCTATGCACTTTATCACTTCCTCCAGTGTTTAATAATACTTATATGCACTTCCAACATTAGCTTGTACTTTAAAAAAAGTTTATCATGGATTCTATTTCATAATGTTTGGGAACAAAACTCTATTTCATAATATCTGGAATATGATGTTTATGTGCTTGAATTTAAGAAAATTCCTTGTCACAAGGAATTTTTTCAACAAATCCATAAATTAAATATGCATTATTTTGGAAAAATGGAAAGAACAGTTCATTAAAAAAGAACAATTTATGTGAAAATATGTAAAGAGGTTTATATCAATAGGGATATTATTTATTTCCTCTAGCAACATTTTGTTTTGTTTTTATATACTTTCAGACAATTTCTTGTATGTATACATATTATTATTGTACTATTGACCATTCATACTTCTCTTAGCCCCTGCCCAGTTGTGCTGACCCTCTTCTCTCTTCTAAATATTAAGAACCATACATTGATTTTTTAAACCCATTGTCTTTAGTTAGAGTTGATTGAATGAAGAGGAATACGGAGTTATTTGCTAAAGAATGGAAACTTTACATATTTTTATATACTTGTAAAAAAGGATAGCCTTTCACCAGCCAAAATTACCTGCCAATAGCATCCCAGAGACAAATGGGGCCTCACATGCCCCTCCACTATCCTAGAGGGAATGTCGAAGGGCCCAGACTTGTACAAATATACACAGTTAATATTTATTCATTATTTCAAAAGTAAAGTCATACACAGAAGAAAACATTTCATAACACTCACGCCTTTACTCCAGGTCCTTCAATGCAGTTTGCCTGTCTAAGATATTCCCTCTTGGGGATTTAGGACTGAGCATTGAAAACGTAATCTCAGTCCTTTCAAGAGTTGCATGTCTCACGTATGATATGTACTCACTTATAAGTGGATTTTAGCCATAAAGTACAGTATAAATATACTACAACACACAAACCCATAGAAAATAAGTAACAAGGAGGATCCAAGGGAGGATGCTTAAATCTCACTCAGAAGAGGAAATAGAATAGTAGTGGTTGAAGAGAGTGAACAAGGTAGGAGAGGAAACAGAGAAATATGAGAGTGGAGGTCAGACCTAGGGACAGCTAGCTTGGAAGGACAAAAGACCAGAAGATAAAAGAGAAACACTGTGCTGGCACATCTCTGTAACAAGCTGGAGACCCAAGATAGGGTAGGCTTCTGGGGGGATATGAGAGGAACTCTAGCAGAGACTCCTAGTAGCAGGGGCCATAGAGACTGAAGAAAACACCTTCGAATTAGACAAGTCTCCTAGTTAGAGGGAAGGGAACACCAACTCACCCACAAAAACTTTGACTAAAAATTTACCATGCCTACAAGATATGAAGGGATAAAGATAGAACAGATATAGCAGAGAATGAGAGAACGTCCAACCAATGCCTAGCTCAACCCAGGATCCACCCTATGTGAGAGAACCAACACCTGACACTACTAATAATGTTCTGCTATGCTTTCAGATGTGAGACAGCAGAGATGCCCCTTGAAGGGCTCCACCTAAGCAGCCCCTGGAAACAGATGCTGAGACTCACAGCCAAACAATGGTCGATGTGTAGGAGCCTTGTGAAAAAGTGGGGGGAAGGAGAAAAGGACCTGGGGTGACAGGAGCTTCACAACAAGACCAATAGCGACAACTAGCCAGGACACAGAGGGGCTTGCTGAGACTGAAGCACCAACACAGGACCTTGTATGGACTGGATGGTGGGCAGCTCAAGATTCATGTGGGTCCTCTAGTAAGGAGGGAGGGGTCTGTCTCTGACATGCATAAACTCTGCTCCCCAATTGCCTCCTTTTATACCAATAAATCATCTTACATTCAATTTCTGAGCAGGGGAGAGAGTTGGACTGCACTTCCTGCCAGGTAGGGGAGAAGGAGTAATGGAAGAGTTTCAGGAGAGATGAGAAAGATTCAGCCACATATCATCCTGTTGAGACCATATAGGCTGTGGTCAGATGATGAGGGAGGAGGGGCCCCCTGTCAGAGGTCTAGAGGAGGGGAGTAGGACAGAATAGGCAGGGAGGGTGGGAATGCGAAGATATGAGTAATTAGGATGTAATGTGAATAAATTATAATAAATGAAAAAACTGAAAAAAGGAAAAGAA
Source organism: Acomys percivali (assembly GCA_907169655.1). Classification (NCBI taxonomy): domain Eukaryota; kingdom Metazoa; phylum Chordata; class Mammalia; order Rodentia; family Muridae; genus Acomys; species Acomys percivali. Next base: position 144,942,536 of record OU015745.1, on the reverse strand, counting down.
AAAATTATACTAGGAGACAGGCAATCTAGGGTAGTAGTCATCAATTCTAGTGCAACATATCCAAAAGTATCCCCCTCCTACAGCCCACCACCCAGCCAAAAGAAAAAAAAACTAAAAAGCAAGTAACTAAGGGATTTTGTCAAAGATGGAGTCAGGACAGACTTACATTGCTCAAGATTGTATTTATAAACAAATATGAAAGTGTCTCAATTGTTTCTGTGATAGTATGCTTACAATATTAAACTAAGGGTCTAGGGAGCAGAGGATGGGAGGTTGTGAAACCAACTGAAGGGAACAACCCAGGAGATGCAGATGATCAGAACCAGCCCCATTGTGGACATATGTCTCATGGGTTCAGGAGTGCAGCACCCTGCACTCTTCCAAATAATCTAGCAAAGTACAGGCCCCAGGCCCCATGGGGAACAGAGAATCAACACAGTGAAAGTGATGAGTGATTGGGCTGCTAGAATCAAAACAAAGACTTGGGAGCTTCTCACGCTCAACAGGATAATCCAGGAATTGGTGAGAATCAAAAAGTGTGTGTGTGTGTGTGTGTGTGTGTGTGTGTGTGTGTGTGTGTCCCACCTGCAGCCAGACTTCAGGGCCTGGGCACCAGAATCTGGCACTGCTAGCTATGTGCACACTTCACATAGCATACTGACATATTTGACCTGAGTACAGGCACCCCTTGTGGAACAGAGAGTCTGATGCAACAAAATGGATGAGTGAAGGGCTGCTGATTCTAAAACACTAAATTTGGTGCTTCCCAGACAGAAGAGGATACACTGGGAATTTGTAGCCTTCCCCTGGCCTGGGAGCCACACACTGTGAGTACTCTGCACTCTCCACATAGGAAACCCTCAAAAGCAGCATCTGGATCCCAAGTACAGTGTTCTGGCCTCCAATCTACTATTCTACTCTGTTGCTGATCACCCTGAGGAGGCAAATCCTCCACCCTGAGGATTCCAGTCAGTGGAATCCTGCTGAATCCCAGATCCTAGGTGGCAGAGCTCAGAGGAATCTCATATCCAGGAGGACAGTGTCTGCTAGACCTGTAAACCAATCAGCTACCTTCCAAAAGGATTGGCTCCTTCCACTGCCAGCTTAGAAAACCCAGGTCCCCATATCAGATGGCTAAAGGAATAGGTAAGAACACACTCCACAAAAACCAGGACAGCATGGCTCCATCAGAAACAAACAAACAAACAACAACAACAACAAAGAAACAATGGATACCTTAGTGCACATGAATCTCAGGAAAATGACCTTAAAGCTACATTTATGAAATTATTTGAAAAAGATAAAGAGAAAAAGAATAGATCCTTCTAAGAATTACAGAAAAATACAAACAAATTAATACAGGCCATGGAGGACAAAAAGGAAACCACAATCAAACAGGTGAAGGAAATGATTAAAGCTGTTCAAGACGTGAAAATGGAATGAGAATCAATTAAGAAAACACAAACCTAGAAAGCCCTGGAAATGGAAAACTTAGAGAAGAGATCAAGAACCATAGACATAAGAACCACCAACATAATGCAAGAGATGGAGGAGAGAGACTCAGTCACTGGAGATACAATTGAAAAGGCTACATCTCTCAGAGAAAATATTAAACAGAAAAATTTGTGACACAAAACATCCAAGAAATAACACCACGAGAAGACAAAATCTTGGGATAACAGGAATAGACAAAAAAGATCGCAGGTTCCAAGGACCAGAAAATATTTTAAAGAAAGTCATAGAAGAAAATTTTCCCAACCTAAAGTAAGAGATGCCCTTAAACATATGAGAGGTTTATGGAATACCAAATAGACTGGAACAGAAAAGAAATTCCTCCCACCACATAACAATCAAAACACTAAATCTACAGAACAAAGAAAGGATATTAAAAGTAACACGGGGAAAAGTCCAAATAGTATATAAAGGCAGACCAATCAGAATCATACCTGGATTCTCAACAGAGACCATGAAAGCCAGAAGGACATGGGTAGATGTCATGCAGACACTAAGAGACCACAGATGCCAACCCAAACTACTATATCGAACAAAACTTTCAATCACCATAAATGGATAAAACAAAATATTGCATGACAAAACCAAATTTAAATATCTATGTACCAACTCAGCCCTACAGAAGATAATAGAAAGAAAACTCCAACCCAATGAGGTCAAATGCACCCAAGAAAGCACAAGATCTAGAGGATGTCATAATAGCAAAATCAAAAGAAAACAAGCACAGACACACACTATCGCCACCAATTCCATAATAAAAGGAACTAACAATCATAGGTCACTAATATCTCTCAACTCACCTCCCCAATAAAAAGACACAGACTAACTGAATGGCTATGAAAACTGGATCCAACAATCTGCTGCATTAAAAAAACACACCTCAGCAACAAAGATAGACATAGCCTGAGAGTAAAAGGCTGGGCAAAAGGTTTTCCCAGCAAATTGACTCAAGAAGCAAGCTGGAGTAGCCAGTGTAATATCTAATGAAATAGAATTTCAACTAAAATTAATCAAGAGAGATTAGGAAGGAAACCTCATTCTAATAAAGGGAAAATCCACCAAGAGGACATCACAATCCTGTTCATCTGTGCCCCAAACACAAGGGCATTTGCATTTATAAAATAAACACTTTTAAAGCTCAAATCACACATTGATCCCAGCACATTAATAGCGAGGGACTTCAACAACCCACTCTCTCCAGTGGATAGAGCATCAAGGCAGAAACTAGAGATATAATGAAACTAACAGAGGTCATGAATCAAATGGACCTAACAGACATCCACAGAACTTTTCACCCAAACACAAAACCATGTATCTTATTCTCAGCACCTCATGGAACCTTCTCCAAAATTGAATATAAGTCAGTCACAAAACAAGGCTCAACAGATAGAAGAAATTTGAAATAACCCACGGTATCTTATCAGACAACCATGAACTAAACCTGAACATCAATAAGAAACCCTAAAAACACAAGGAAACTGAACAATGTTCTACTCAAGGAGAACTGAGTCAGGGATGAAAGAAAGAAAGAAAGAAAATACTTAGAATTCAGAGAAAATGATGGCACGGCATAATGAAACCAACGGGATACAAGTAAAGCAGTGCTAAGAAGAAATTTCATAGCACTAAGCACTTTCATAATGAAACTGGAGCGATCCCATAAGAGCAACTTAACAGCACACCTGAAAGCTCTAGAACAAAAAGAAGCAGATACACCCAAAATGAGTAGTGTGCTGGAAATCACCAAACTCAGTGCTGAAATCAATAAATTAGAAACAAAGACAACAATTTAAAAGAAATGAAACTGAGTTGGTTCTTTGAGAAAATCAACAAGATAGACAAACGGTTAGCCATACTAACTAAAAGGCAAAGACAGTATCAAAATCAGAAACGAAAAAGGAGACATGATGATAGATATCGAGGAAATTCAAAGAATCAATAAGTATTACTTCTAATGCCTACATGTCACAAAATTTGGAAATCTAAGTGATATGGACAATTTTCTTGATAAATTCCACTTACCAAAGTTGAATCAAGATCATGTAAACAAACATATTTAAAAACCATCCTATATATCCTATGGATATAGAATTAGTCATCAAAAGTTTCCCAGCCAAACAGAAGCCCAGAGCCAGATGGATTCATCTCAGAATTCTACCAGAACTTAAGAGAAGAACTAATATCAATACTCCTCAAACTACTCCGCAAAACAGAAACAGAAGGATTACTACCAAACTCATTTATAAAGCCACAGTTTCCTTAATACCTATGCTACACCAAGACCCAACAAAGAGAATTTCAGACCAATTTCTGTATGAACATTGATGGGAAAATACTCAATAAAATACTTACAAACCAAACATAAGAATACGTTGAAAATATCAACACCATGACTAAGTACGCTTCATTCCAGACATGCAAGGGTGGTTCAATATATGGAAATCCATCAAGGTAATCCACTGTAACAATTTTTTGGTTTATTTCTTTATGGGTTTTGTTTTTTTGTTTAATTTGTGGGAAAGGAGGTATTTTTTTGTGATGATAATAGGGTATTTTTATTATTTTTCTAGTCACACTTTAAAATGGAGCAGAAGTGAAACTTCAACTCTTCTAATATATTCATCTTTTGTAGTGCTAGATACTTTTATGAGTACTCAACAGTACATTTTGCCACTCCTTATCTTGTTGTATAAGGAGTGCTCCGAGGAGACACTGCAGGCTACTCAACCATGGCTTACTCTGTGAAGGCTGTAGGAATGATTTATAAATTCTGGTCTTTTGCTCATATTTAGATTATTGTTTCAATATTGTTTTCATATTTCTCTTGAAGAAACCCAACAGATTCTTTAAAAGCTGATATTTCCAAAATGAGATATTTATTTCTATTCATACAAAAAAAGATCTTTGTATAAAATATTTGAATTGTGACTACTTTCAAGTATTTAATAAACCATCTTTTCTTCAGTTCTTCTGGTTATACAACAATAGCCTTCAAAATATTTTTAATTTTGTATTTTCAACTGGAATAGGCTCAACCAAGATAGTTTTGAAATATGTGCCATGCCATCTTATTGATGATGATATCATATCACAAATTTATAAGAAGAAATTTTTCTCATAACTGGAGTTTTATGTTAGGAAAGTTTACTTTTACTGACTTCTTATGAATCATGCAAAACCAGAGCTTTGTCACTGATTTCATACTCCTGGGGCTTTCACAGAACATGAATGTGGAAAAAATACTATTTGTTATATTTTTGTTAGTCTATCTTGCAACTATAGGAAGCAACATGATCATTGTGGTGACCATCATCTACAGCCCTGCACGGCTGGGCTCCCCCATGTACGTCTTCTTGGCATTCCTGTCCTTCCTGGATGCATGCACTTCTTCTACTGTCACACCCAAGATAACTATCGACTGCTTCTACAAGAGAAAGACTATCTCTGTTGACTTTTATATGATACAACTGTTTACAGTTCATTTCTTCACTGGGGCAGAAGTTATTGTTCTGGCATCCATGGTTTATGATCGCTATGTGACCATTTGCAAGCCATTCCATTATTCTTCCATCGTGACCAGGAGGCTCTGTGACATTTTGGTGCTGGTATCCTGGGCAGGAGGCTTTTTGCATTCTGTTGTACAAATTATATTCACATTGCAGTTACCTTTATGTGGACCCAATGTCATTGATCATTACATGTATGATTTGTTTCTGTTACTGAAGCTTGCCAGCAGAGACATACATATTTTTGTCATTTTGGTGGTTGCCAACAGTGAGGCTATCTATATCATAATCTCCTTATTGCTTGTCTCCCATGGTGTCATCTTGTTCTCTCTGAGAGCACACAGTTCTGAATGATGGAAAAAAACTCTCTCCACCTGTGGATCCCATGTAACTGCTGTGCTTTTGTGCTTTCTCCCATGTATATTAAGTTATGTAAGACCCATATCTGATTTCTCTTTTGAAAAAAAACATGATCATATTAATCAACATTCTGAAACCATTGCTAAATCCTGTGGCTTACACTTTCAGAAACAAGGAAATGATAAATGCCATGAGAAAAAATGTGGAAGAGATTAAGAGTAGATTCTGATGAATTTTAAAGTATTCCATTTTCAGTAGGCAAGGGCACTTGCTATGTGAACATGATGGTTTGAGATTTAATTTTCATAACTAAGCATAGAAATACATTTTAAATCCAGTATAGGTGCACAGGAGATTTGTAGATATCTGAAGTTTTTTTTTTCATTGTGGGTTTTTCTGCTGACCAATGAATTTAAGGTTCAGTGGAGACTTACACTAAGAAAATGGGATAGAGAGATCCAAGATGGCAGAGAGCAGTGTAGACCCTGTTTAGAAGCTCCAGTAAACAATTCAGGGAATTGAATGGAATTCTTAGCCAGGAACACCAAGCTCCCCACCCCACTACAGCAGGAGTACTCCACAGTTCAAAAGGCCCAAAATACAGAAAACCTGCGTACCCATGCACATGGGAGGAGTGCAGCAGTTCTTGGACCAGAGCAGCAGCAACAGCGGCTGAGGTTTGCAGCTGGGAACCCTCCAACAGAGGCGATTGGCGAGGTGACTGGTGGGAAGTGCTGTGGGAGAGGGGACTCTGCAAGATTCGGCCCCTGCGACCCAATCTTCACTCAGAGCACAGCTTGCAGCCTGAGACCCAAACTGGACTCAGCGTGCAGTTTTGGCACAGAGTCCCAAGCTAAACTTGAAGTACGGTCCAGGCCCCCGGGACTCTAGCTGGCTCAATGCGCAGTTTGGGAGCAGAGTCCCTAGCTGAATTGGGTACACAATTTGAGTGCAGAGTCCCCTTCTTGAACTTGGCATGCAGTCCCAGCCGTGAAACTGTAGCTGAATCTGGCAAGCGACCCTAGCCCTGAAACTCTGGCTGAACTCAGTGAGCTCAGGGTGCAGTTTGTGTCGTGACCCTAATTGGACTCAGTGCTAACGGGGCTAAGTGCATGGATTAGGCCCCAAGACCCGTTTGGGTCCAGAGAAGCGAACTGGACTCAATGCTCAGGTTGGGTTCATAGATGCTAATTGGACTCACTGTGTGTGTGGTTTGGACCCTGTGACACGAACCTGGACTCTGCAAGTGGTCTCGGTCCTGAAATGTTACCAGGAACCACAGACTAGTGGAGCATCAGAGCTCTGGGTCTAAGGAAATCTCAGAGGGACAGGGAGAAGAGTGACTATCAGACCCCCTCTGCCTGACCTGTTTCAGGCCCTGGAGAGCTGCGGTGCCACAAGTGGACCCAGAAGGCTTTGGCTTGACCTAGTACACATTTTGAGGTCCAGGAAAACTACAGTGGAGCTGGGGATCACAGGCTGTAAGAGACCCAAACTACAGGGCTGGCCTCCTTCCATCCAGATCAGTGAAGCATCAGAGCTTCTGGCCTAGGGAAATCGTGAGAAAACAGGTGAATCTATCCTCAGAATCCCTCCACCCAACTCTGGGAGCTACTTACCAGAACCAGAGATGGCAACATGACTAAAGGACAGCGTAAAATCATGTGCAAAGAACCCTAAAACAATATGGCATCTCCAGATCCCAGCAATCCCAAAGAAAACAACCCAGAGAACTCAAACACAACATAAATACAAGAAAATGACCTCAAATCCTTAGTAATGAAGATGATAATGGATGATAAAATTAATAATCAAATGCAGGAAGACATAGCCAAACAGGTGGACGACATAAAAGAGACCTGTAGAGAGGCACTGGAAATTTTTCAGGAAAATACAAACAACCAGATAAAGGAAATCAATAAAACTCTTCAATCTCTGAATGCCTATAAAGAGTCAATGGAAGAAACTCAGGAATATACAATCAGAGGAAAGAAATCAATAAAACAGTACAAGATCTGAAGATGAAAATAGATTCAATTATAAACACACAGACAGAAGAAAAATGGGAACATGAGAGCTCAGAGAGGAAGGTGAACAACACAGAGGTGAGCCTGTCTAACAGAATCCAAGAGATGGAGGAACAAATCTCAGTTCTAGAAGATACATTAAAGAAAATGCTAAATCTGGAAAAATCCTGACACAAAACATCCAAGAAATCAAAGACACCATGAAAAGAAGAAATCTAAGGATAATAGGCATTGAGGAATGAGAAAATGCTAGACTCCAAGGCCTAGAAAATATTAGCAACAAAATCATAGAAGAAAACTTCCCCAATCTAAAGAAACAGATGCCTATAAACATACAAGAGGCCTACAGAACACCAAATAGAATTGACCAGAAAAGGGAAATTTCCTGTCACATAATAATCAAAACACAAAATATACAAAACAAAAAAATTAAAAGCTGCAAGGGAAAAGGGCCAAATAACATTTAATGGCAAACTTATCAGAATTACACCCGACTTCTCAGCAGAGACCATAAAAGCCAGAAGGGCCTGGACAGAGATCCTGCAAACCCTCAAGAGACCACAGAAACCAGGCCAGACTACTTTACCCAGCAAAACTATCAATAACTATTGATGGAAAAAACAAAATATTCCATGACAAAACAAATTAAAACACTACCTACCCACAAATCCAGCTTTATAGAAGGTACTAGAAGGAAAACTCCACCCCAAAGGGACAAGCTACAACCAAAACTACACAGGAAATAGATAACAACACCACTGCAAAAACATAACCACACAAGTGCTCTACTGGAAGCAACATCAAAATTAAGTCACTGGTCATTAATATCTCTCAACATCAGTGGTCTCAGTTCTCCAATAAAAAGACACAGACCAATTGGATGCATAAACAACATCCAACATTCCTCGGCATTCAAGAAACACATCTCACCCATAAAGATAGACATTACCTCAGGGTAAAAGGCTGGAAAAATATTCCAAGCAAATGGTCACAAGAAGCAAGTAGGCATAGCCATTTTAATGTTGAACAAAATAGACTTTCAACCAAAATTAATAAAAAATGATGAGGAAGGACTAACCATACTCATCATAGGTAAAGTCAACAAAGATGACATCACAATTCTGAATATCTATGCTCCCAATACAAGGGCACCCACATTTATAAAAGATCTATTAATGAAGCTGAAACCACACATCAACTCCCCACACAATAATAGTGGGAGACCCCACTCTCACTGAAGGATAGGTCATTGAAACAGAAACTAAACTGAGAAATAACATCATTAACCAATGCCATGAATCAAATGTATCTAACAGATATCTATAGAAACTTTCAGCAAAACAAAAAGGAATATACCTTCTTCTCTGTACCTCATGGAACCTTCTCCAAAATTGATCACATAGTAGGTCACAAAGCAAGTCTCAAGTGGAATGAAATAACACCTTGTATCCTATCAGATCACCATGCTCTTAGGCTGCACTTCAACAACAACAAAAATAACAAAAGCCTACACATACATGGAAACTAAACAATTCTCTACTTAATAACACCTGGATCAGGAAAGAAATTAAGAACTTCCTGAAATTCAATGAAAATGAAGGAACAACATACCCAAAGTTGTGGGATACATTGAAAGCAGTGCTAAGAGGAAAATTCATAGCACTAAGTGCCTTTAAAAGGAAATTGGAAACATCCCACATAAGCAACTTAATAACATAGCTGGAACCCTAGGAAAAAAAGAAGCAGAAACACCCAAGATGAATAAATGACTGGAAATATTCAAACTCAGGTCTGAAATTAATAAATTAGAAACTAAGAAAACAGTCCAGAGAATCAACAAAACCAAGAGCTGGTTCTTTGAGAAAATCAACAAGATAGACAAACTGTCAGCCAAACTAACTAAAAGGCAGAGAGACAGTATCCAATCAACAAAATCAGAAATGAAAAGGGAGACATAACAACAGACACTGAAGAAATACAAAGAATCATAAGATCCTACTTTGAAGGCATATATGCCACAAAATTCAAAATTCTAAGCGAAATGGACAATTTTCTTGATCAATTCCACTTGCCAAAATTGAGTGAAGAACAAGCTAACTTGTCCCATTTCCCCTATAGAAATAGAAGCAATCATTGATAGTCTCCCAACCAAAAAAGCCCAGGGTGAGATGGTTTTAGTGCAGAATTCTACCAGACCATCAAGGATATGCTAACACTGATACTCTCTAAGCTACTCCAAAAACTAGAAATGCATTGAACATTACCAAATTCATTCTATGGGGCCATTGTCACATTGATACCTAAACCTCACAAAGACCTAACAAAGAGAGAATTTCACCCAATTTCTCTTATGGATATTGATGCAAAAATACTCAATAAAATACTTGCAAAACAAATACAAGAACACATCAAAGATATCATTCACCATGACCAGGTAGCCTTCATTCCAAGCATGCAGGGATGATTTAATATATGGAAATCCATCAATGTAACCACCATATAAACAAACTGAAAGAGAAAAACCACATAATCATCTCCTTAGATGCAGAGAAAGCATTTGATAAAATCCAACACTCATTCATGTTTAAAGTTTTGGAGAGATCAGGGATACAAGGCACATACCTCAACGTAATAAAGCCTATATACAGCAAGCCAATAGCCAAAATCAAATTAAATGGTGAGATACTCAAGGAAATTCTCCTAAAATCAGGAACAAGGCAAGGCTGCCCACTTTCTCCATATCTCTTCAATATAGTACTGGAAGTTCTAGCCAGAGCAATAAGATAACAAAAGGAGATCAAGGGTATCCAAATGGAAAAGGAGGAAGTCAAATTATCCCTATTTGCAGATAATATGATAGTGTATATAAGTGACCCCCTAAAATTCCACCAGAGAACTCCTAAAGCTGATAAATACCTTCAGCAAATTGGCTGGATACAAAATTAACTCAAAAAAGTCAGTAGCCTTCCTATATACAAGTGACAATCGTGCAGAGGAAGAAATTGGGAAAACTGCACCCTTCACTTTAGCCATAAGCAATATAAAATATTTAGGAGTTACTCTAACTAAGCAAGTGAAGGACTTGTTTGAGAAAATAGCAAAACTCTGAAGAAAGAAATTGAAGATGACATCAGAATGATCTTCCTTGCTCGTGGATCGGGAGAATTAACATAGTAAAAATGGCCATTTTACCAAAAGCAATTTACAGATTCAATGCAATCTCTATCAAAATACCTACACAATTTTAAAAGGCATTGGAAGTTCAATTCTGAACTTCATATGGAAAAACAAAAAACCCAGAATAGCTAAAACAATCTTGTACAATAAAAGTTCGTCTGGAGGAATCTCCATACCTGATCTCAAGCGGTATTATAAAGCAACAGTAATTAAAACAGCATGGTACTGGCATAGCAATAGGCTGGTTGATCAGTGGAATCGAATTGAAGACCCAGATATGAATCGACAAACATATGGTCACTTGATTTTTGACAAAGAAGACAAATCTATTCAATGGAAAAAAGATAGCATCTTCAACAAATGGTGCTGGTCTAACAGGATGTCTATGTGTAAAAAAATGCAGTTGGACCCATATTTGTCACTATGCACAAAACTTAAGTCTAAGTGGATCAAAGACCTCAACATAAAACCAGAGACACTAAGTCAGTTAGAAGAAAAAGTAGGGAAGAGCCTGGAACACATTGGCCCAGGAGACAATTTCCTGAACAGAACACCAACATCCCAGGCCTTAAGGTCAACGATTAATAAATGGGACTCATGAGGCTGAGAAGCTTCTGTAAGTCAGGTAAACTGTCAACAGAACAAAGCGACAGCTTGCAGACTGGGAATAGATCTTCACCAACCCTACATCTGACAAAGGTCTAATATCCAAAATATATAAAGAACTCAAGAAATTAAACACCACCAAACCAAAGAACCCAATTGAGAAATGGGGCTTGGAACTAAACAGAGAATTCTCAACAGAGGAATATCAAGTGGCTGAGAAACACTTAAATGTTCAACCTCCTTAGTCATCAAGGAAATTCAAATCAAAACAACTCTGAGATTCCATCTTACACCCATCAGAATGGATAAGGTCAAAAATTCAAGCGACACCACATGCTGGCGAGGATGTGGAGAGAGAGGAACACTCCTTCATTGCTGGTGGGAATGCAAACTAGTACAACCACTTTGGAAATCTATCTGGTGCTATCTCAGAAAACTGGGAATAGGGCTTCTTCAAGACCAAGCTATTCCACTCCTTGGAATATACCCAGAAGATGCTCCAGCACACAACAGGAAAATTTGCTAAACCATGTTCATAGCAGCCTTATTCATAATAGCCAGAACATGGAAACAGCCTACGTGTCCCTCAGTAGAAGAATGGGTAAAGAAGATGTGGTACATATACACTATGGAATACTACTCAGCTATTAAAAACAAGGAATTCCTGAAATTTGTGGACAAATGGATTGAGCTAGAAATGATCATAATGAGTGAGTTAACCCAGAAGCAGAAAGACTCACATGATATATACTCACTTATATCTGGACACTAGCCCAAGGGGCATGTCCTTTGAAAGTCTTCCCTTACCAGAAAACTGGGAAGGGGGGAGGACATCCTATTGGGACTCTAGGTGAGAGAATGTGGAATAGAACGATCCAGAGGGTCCTAGAAACCTACATAAAGAACATTATGACTGGTGGTTCTGGGCCCAGGGGTCCTGCTCAAACTATGGCGCCAGCCAAGGAAAACATGCAGTAAATTTCGAACCCCTTCCCAGATCTAGCCAATGGACAGGACATTCTTCACAGTTGAGTGGAAAGTGGGGTATTACTTTTACATGAACTCTGGTGCCCCATATTTGACCACGTCCCCTGGATGGGGAGGCCTGGTGGCATGCAGAGGAAGGATAACAGCTACCAAGAGTAGAATTGATACCCTATGAGCATATACAGGGGGAGGAGGGCCCCTCAGTCACAGTTATAGGGGAGGGTAGTTAGGGGAAATTGGGAGGGAGGGAGGAATGGGAGGATACAAGGGATGGGTTAACAATTAAGATGTTATATGAATAAATTCATAAAATATATTTTAAAAAAGAAATTCACCCTTTCAGGCATTTGCTTTGAGTAACCAAAGGAATAGATTATAATTCAGATGGTAGATTATTTTGAACTTTAAACAAAATTTTATGGCCCCAGGAGTTTCAGAGACATAAGCTTATGCACTTTGACAATTGCCTGAGTATTTATGATACTTCAAACGAAAGTTAATTCTCAAAATGGCTAGTAGAAAATAGAAACTTTCATATGGCTACTTACCTGAAGAAAATGATATCTCTTTTCAAATACATTTTATTGTCCAAAGCTCTCCATGAATGGTTGGCACTCATTAGTGTCTCCTTATCCATGCAGCTATGTTGAAAGGCCAAATTTTATGCCATTGTTGTGCATTTCTCTAAAGGTGCTGTTTTCCATAATTACAATGATGTTGTATTCAGAAGGCATCACTTCATAATATCCTTTTCTATACTCCAGATCCTGCATTCTTTCTGCTTTCTCATTCATGATGATCCTGGACCTAGACGGGAATGATATAGCTGTTCCATTTAGTAATAAGCATTTAACAGGGACTTAAGTTCAGAATGTCAGGGCTGTAAGACTGCATTAAGCCCTCACCCACTGCCAAAAGATGCTACTCAAAACAATATCTAAGAAGTACACTGGACAATGGTTATGCACATAAATTAAAAAACTGTCCTTTTAGAAAAACAACAACCATAAATGCTCTTATAGGGTTAGTACCATTTTTTTCATAGACATATGGCCAAGTTTACAGGAGAGCCATGTGATACCTTTTATAAAATAGGCCCTAAATCTATGAATCTATCCTGAAACTTACTGCTTAACCTCAAAACATTCATGCTATCATTGTGCCAGTAGGTATGTCTTGTTTTGTGGGCCAGTATTCTAGTATGACATATCCACAGCTTGTAAGACCATTAATTGTTATCCCAAAAAAACTTGTATAACCTAGTCTGAAACTATAAAATCCAGCCATGAAGGCAGAATGTTCCTAAGAAGTTCTTAACTGTGAGTGAGCTCATATAGAATTATAAGCAGTTTATTTACTTCCTACTTACAATAACAAAGAGTAAGCATTCTCATTCCAAAAGGAAAGAATGGAGATCAACTAAGTGATGACAAAACAAAACCAGGAACAAAACCCGGAGGGTCCAACTCCAAACCCTTCCACTCCATGCATTCTGGCATCTGAGGATTACAACCATTTGAGATATAAAGGTATGAGTTATCTCTTGCAGTGCAGCTCTGCTGTCCATCACACAAGCAACCTGACTCCTCACTTGTTTGCATTTCTACTTGGAAACTACTTCTGTCTATGTTCCATGCTCTGGCATCATCAGTAACCTGTTGTCTCCATTCAAGATTAGGATTCACCATTATAGGTTTACTCCTTAGCCTTTCAGAAACTACTTGAAAGATCTCCAAGCCCACTATAAATGGCAAGCCTTCAGCATCTTTATAAACAATGGAACAAGTTTCCTTGACTTCCCAATTCTTATATTTTTCATGCCTGCAAGGCCAGTAGCACATGTGCAATGCTCCATAACTCTCTGCCAGCTCAATATGGACATCCCCACTCTGTTCAGCAGTAAAATGAGCTTCTGTATACTGATAGAATATGGAAATCACTTTCCTTGGCCGTTGTCTTTCAGAAGCATTGATCTTCTATACCTCCATTCTTCTATCAGCCTTTCTACACCAAATGTGTTTGCTTTACCATAAGTTGGAAACGATGATTGATGAGACCTTGCCAAATGGCGTATGTCCTGTGATTCTGGTCCATGACAGGAAGCATGTCTGTATTAGTCAAAGCCTTTTTTTCAGATACACGTTAGCTGTCAAAGCTACTTTTCTTGAATTGCTTCTTTCCTGACTAACACCACGTTTTAAAATGTAGTGGTCTATCTTTCTCCTATTTTTTCACTGCAGACTTGAGTATGTGCTAAAGCCTGAATATTCTTTTTGCCTACAATTCCTCTACCAAATACATTAGCTCATTATCTTTAAACTCAACTTCACCAAAGCACTCCAGACATAGGTAGGTTATAGCCAGATTCTTGACTTAAAATTTTGTGTCTGGAAGGTACTGTTTCCTTGGTGTCGTTCATCTCATCTGGCTTGCAGTTTTAAACCTTCAAAATCTAGAATTTCGCAAATAAAAATTATAAATTCTGAATGGAATTTTGAGTCAATAGACTTCGGCTACGAGGAATCTTTCTTTCCAAGCTTTCCTGGAAGACTTGTTGTCTGAGTTGCCAGTAGTTTAGTATTAATACACCTGTGTATTACAGCACCTTTCCGAATTTCCATTAAAACTTGGTTAAACTTTTCTCATTTCATGCACACTCACATTGCTCATTTTTCTCTTTTAATCTAATAATATTTATTATTAAAGATGTTTTACTTCTATTTGTCATTATTGACACAAATAATCACATGTAATTAATTGTTTGATTTTAACAATAATGGGGTATCTCGTGTGTGTGTGTGAGTGTGTGTGTGTCTGTGTGTCATGTGTGTCTTGCTTTACAGATTACCACCATAAGTGTTATTGCAGGGTCTTTACCAAACACAGTCCTCAACTATATGGTTTGATTCACAGGCTAGTTAAGTTTACTCATTCTTGAATGCCATCCCCTCATAAGTAGGACTTTGGTCACGTGTGCCATTCCTGTCTTTTTAATGGGTGTTATGGTTCTTAACTCATATTCTCAAATATTGCAACAATTGAGACATCATTACCACAAAACCTTATTTCATTTTGAATATTTACTAAAGTTGGTGCTTTATTATAAGTTTTTGTAAGTTTTAAAAACTTTTACAGTTTTTATATTTACTGAAGCTATAGCATAAAAAGGAAAGTAAATTCATGGCTTCTTAAATAAGAGACAGATGAAAGAATAGTTGGGGGTTGAGAGAGGTTATGAAGATAAATCAAGACCCACCATAAAATTAAGAATAATTTGGGAAAGAACTAATATAAGATTTTGAGCAAATTGGTGCTTTATTCCATTTGTAATTTAGGGAATATTTCGGGATTAATTTCAATCTTTTAATTGAAAAATTGCTTTTACCTGCTTCCAGATAGCAATATATATTTTCTTTCCTTTACTACTAACAATATATTTAAAAATTATTCAAATATGGCCAGTTACATTGATATACTCTTTAAACCTCTGCACTGCAGAGGCAAAGGATGGCCAACTAGAGCTGCATAGTAAGACCCAGGCTTAAAACAAACAAACAACAACAACAAACAAGATCTGTAAAAAAAATTAGTGCAATTGTTTAAATAAACTAAAAAGTGTTAATATAATTTATAGTGCCTTAAAACTAAACTCTTTTAATGAATTTTTACCATACCAAAACAAAATTAACACAGAAAATATAACAGAAACCTGATCATCGGCTTTAAGGAGATTCTCAGTAAATTTGAATCTTGAAGTTAGTGTGAATAAAAGCAAGTCACATGGCTTTATTTCGTGGCTGAAAATTGAATTCTGTTTTCTTACTCTTATATCATCTCTAGAGTCCACAATTGGACATTAAGAATTATAGTAAGAAAAATATTTGTATACAATATAATAGCACAAAATAAGTTTGTTTTGTTACTACATTATAATCAGAATAACATTTTTTTTCATTTTTTATTTTCTATTTTTATTTTTTATTATTAATTTATTCTTGTTACATCTCTATGGTTATCCCATCCCTTGTATCCTCACATTCTCCCATCCCTCCCATTTTCCCCTTATTCCCCTCCCCTATGACTCTTCCTAGGAGGGATTACCTGCCCCTGTATATGCTCATAGGGTATCAAGTCTCTTCTTGGTAAACTGCTGTCCTTCCTCTGAGTGCCACTAGGTCTCCCCCTCCAGGGGACATGGTCAAATGTGAGGCACCAGAGTACAGGAGAAAATCATATCCCTCTTTCCACTCAAGTGTGGAGACTGTCCTGTCCATTGGCTAGATCTGGGTAGGGCTTTAAATTTTACTGCCTGTATTGTCCTTGGCTAGTGCCTTAGTTTCAGCGGGACCCCGTGGCACAAATCTGCCTATCATAATGTTCTACTTGTAGGTTTCGAGGACCCACTGGATCCTTCTACATTGCTATTCCCACATGTGTCTCTCATGTAGAGTCCCAAGAGGATGTCCTCCCCACTGTCCCAGTTTCCTGGTAAGGGAAGGCTTTTGTGGGACATGCCCATTGGGCTAGTATGCAGATATAAGTGAGTATATACCATTTGAGTCTTTCTGCTTCTGGGTTAACTCACTCATTATGATCATTTCTAGCTCAATCCATTTCTCCACAAATTTCAGGAATTCCTTGTTTTAATAGCTGAGTAGTATTCCATAGTGTATATGTACCACAGTCTCTTTATCCATTCTTCTATTGAGGGACATTTAGGCTGTTTCCATGATCTGGCTATTATGAATAAGGCTGCTATGAACATGGTTGAGCAAATTTTCCTGTTGTGTGCTGGAGCATCTTCTGGGTATATTCTAAGGAGTGGAATAGCTGGGTCTTGAGGAAGCCCTATTCCCAGTTTTCTGAGATAGCACCAGATAGATTTCCAAAGTGGTTGTACTAGTTTGCATTCCCACCAGCAATGAAGGAGTGTTCCTCTCTTGCAACATCCTCGCCAGCATGTGGTGTCGCTTGAGTTTTTGACCTTATCTATTCTGATGGGTGTAAGATGGAATCTCAGAGTTGTTTTGATTTGCATTTCCCTGATGACTAAGGAGGTTGAGCATTTCTTTAAGTGTTTCTCGGCCATTTGATATTCCTCTGTTGAGAACTCTCTGTTTAGTTCCAAGCCCCATTTCTCAATTGGGTTATTTGGTTTGGTGGTGTTTAATTTCTTGAGTTCTTTATATATTTTGGATATTAGACCTTTGTCAGATGTAGGGTTGGTGAAGATCTTTTCCCAGTCTCTAGGCTGTCACTTTGTTCTCTTGACGGTGTGTCCAGCCTTACAGAAGCTTCTCAGCCTCATGAGGTCCCATTTATTAATTGTTGACATTAAGGCCTGGGCTGTTGGTGTTCTGTTCAGGAAGTTGTCTCCTGTGCCAATATGTTTCAGGCTCTTCCCCACTTTTTCTTCTAAGTGACTTAGTGTCTCTGGTTTTATGTTGAGGTCTTTAATCCACTTGGATTTGAGTTTTGCACAAGGTGAAAAATATGTGTCCAGTTGCATTTTTGTACACATAGACCTCCTGTTAGACCAGCACCATTTGTTGAAGATGCTATCCTTTTTCCATTGAATGGATATGGCTTCTTTGTCAAAAATCAAGTGACCATATGTGTGTGGATTCATATCTGGGTCTTCAATTCGATTCCACTGATCATGGTGCTGTGCCAGTACCATGCTGTTTTAATTACAATTGCTTTATAGTACAATTTGAGATCAGGTATGGAGATTCCTCCGGAGCACCTTTTATTGTACAAGATCGTTTTTGCTATTCTGGGTTTTTTGTTTTTCCATATGAAGTTCAGAATTGAACTTTCAATGTCTTTAAAAAATTGTGTGGGTATTTTGATAGGGATTGCATTGATTGTGTAGATTGCTTTTGGTAGGATGGCCATTTTTACTATGTTAATTCTCCCTATCCATGAGCAAGGAAGATCCTTCCATCTTCTCATTTCATCCTCAATCTCCTTCGTCAGAGTTTTGAAATTTTTTTCAAACAAGTCCTTCACTTGCTTAGTTAGAGTAACTCCTAGATATTTTATATTGCTTGTGGCTAATGTGAAGGGTATGGCTTTCCTAATTTCTTCCTCTGCAAGCTTGTCATTTGTGTCTAGGAAGGCTACAGACTTTTTTGAGTTAATTTTGTATCCAGCCAAATTGCTGAAAGTATTTATCAGCTGTAGGAGTTCTCTGGTGGAATTTTGAGGGTCACTTATGTACACTATCATATCATCTGCAAATAGGGATAGTTTGACTTCCTCCTTTCCCATTTGGATACCCTTGATCTCCTTTTGTTGTCTTATTGCTTCGGTAGGACTGAGTGCTCTGCCCAGCCTGTGTCACAGCAGGTGAACTGCGACTGCGCTAAGCTGGTGCCTTCAGTGGGACCGAGCGCTCTGCCCAACCTGCATCACAGCAGTTGAACTGCGGCTGCACTACGCTGGTGCCTTCAGTAGGACTGAGTGCTCCGCCCAGCCTTTATCACAGCAGGTGAACTGCGGCTGCTCTGAGCTGGTGCCTAGGGTGGACCTGAGCGCTCCGCCCAGATTGCGTCACAGCAAGTGAACTGTGGCTGCACTGATCTGGCACCTTTGGTGGACCTGAGCGCTCCGCGCAGCCTGCGTCACAGCAGGGGAGCTGAGGTTGCACTTAGGTGTTGCCTTGGGCAGAATTCCCTGCTGTGCTAAGTCAGCATCTCCACAGCACTGCGCACTGAGCTGTACCCAGGACTTTGGGGCTGAACTGTCTATCGAGTCCAGTTTGGGTCACAATGTACCACGCGACCCAAATCCTGTCCAGTGTCCTCTCTCCGGCAGCAACTCCCACCAGCCATCACACTAACCGCCTCCACCAGAAGGCTCTGAGCTGCAAACCTCAGTCGCTGGTGCTGGTGCCGCTTGTGCTGCCACTGCTCTGATCCAAGAAAATCTGCTCTCCTCCCGTGTGCAGGGGCATGCAGGTCCTCCGCAGCCTGGTCCTTCCGAACCGTAGAGCACTCCTGCTGCCATGGTGTCAGGACCTTGGTGTTCCTGGCTCAGAAATCTGTGCAATTCCCTGAATTGTTCACTGGAGCATCCAAACATGGTCCACACTTCTCGCCGCCATCTTGGATCCCAGAATAACATTTTTTATAACATTTTTTTAAACTGCTTCATTTCGTACATTGGATTCACATCTTGATAAAGCTATTGAGCAACCAATGTTAGATCTCTGCATTTGAATCTAATTCATAGAAGCAAACAACTCAACTCAATACCAGAAACTTCTGTGTATAGGGAAGGGTCATCAAGAAGTCATGACAGACACAAAGAGGTGGGCAAATCTCCTTAGCACATCTATCCTTTAGTTACATATCTAGTCAAATGTGATGCACACAGATTGTCAAGATTCTGTTTTTAACCCTAGTCTTAATTCTTTATTTAATTTCTAATGCAAAGTCATACAATCTCATGTATCTTTTGCAGGCTCTTGTACATTTGCTCTGAGTGTAAAATTGGGGAGAAACAAACAATGTATTTTCTAAATTTTCACATAAAAAAATTCAACCAGTCTGCTAGTCTTCTTAGTTATAGAGGGAAAGTATGAGACTTTAATTTCCTCCACATTTTACTTGACACTCTGAATTTAGCAAAATAGCTGTTTACTTAGAGATACTAGACTTAAAATGTGGTGACCACTGTTGGTAATTTTTAACATAATTGTTTTCATTAGATAAAGAATACTAAGATCAAAAAATAAATTGAAATCTATTAGCCTTTTTAAAGCTTCTGTTCCCCTCTGTAAAAAGTGGGCTATAGGAGGACAGTTACTATGTTAGCCCTACGCCTGTCAGCAATGTGATGCCTGCACCTGTCCTTAGTTACACTGGAAGAAAAGGTTCTTGTGAGTATTGTCATGCTGAACTGTCTCAGAGCTCAGTAGATGGAATAGTCATTTGACCCAAAGGAATTCTGGCTCATCTAGTAATACTTCATCATGAAATCTAAGAGCTAACTCAAAAGTTCTCCAAGGAATGCATGGACCCACATTAAAACTAAAATCAAATGATACCAGCATAAATCAAGTCTGTGTTCTATTTGTCAACCTCTTTCTGCATTTGTAGGATTTTATGTCTTATGATGTCCCTGAGAAATCTTGTTTTCCTTAAAATTATTTCTATAGTTTTCTAATGTCAAATAAACATATATAATTGTCAAATATGTATGGTATTTTACTATCATGTATGTCTGTGTACCACATGAGTGACTGTTGTACGTGGAAGCAAGAAGAAAATGATAGATTTCCTGAAACTGGAGTAGCAACAGTTGCAACAAATTGCATGGGTGCTAAAATTTGTATTCTGGTCCTATGGAAAAGCAGCAAGTGCTCTTAACTCCCAAGCCCTCTCTCCCTCCTATTCAACAATTTTTAAAATAAAATATAAGGTTAATGTCTGGTATTCTAATGCTTAAGCCTTTTAGAATATGATAGGAATTTACATGACTACATTTACATGAACATGTACCACTATTTTCATGTACCACTATTTATTAATCAGTTGATACACCCTCTATTCAATGATGTCATTCCTTTCTGTATAACAAGTAAACCACGGAGTATTTATCTAAGTAAACAGTGACTCCTTGGTTGTTTGCATTATTTTCTAAGTGTACTTTACTGTTTCTTGTGTTTGTGTCCCTTTGTATATGCATGGGTAGTGTAAATATTTGTTTATAGTAGAAGGTTTTATGCCTGTCCATATAACTACAGTGAAAGAAGAGAGAGTGTATTAATCTATAGTCCTATACCTAATTTCCTCTAGACAAGTCCCCCTGAGCCTTGAACGTGTTGTTTCTCTCCTAGATAAAAAGACCTCTGAGCCTTTGAAAGCCACCTTTTTCCTCTTCATTAGCACTGGGGTAAAGGTTTGCTGCTGTACATGGCCTCTGGCATGGGTGCTGGAATGCAGGATCTCCTGTTTGTACAGAGAGTTCTCTTTTGCACTGACCCAACTACCCAGCATGGAAAGTATAATATTCTGATACATTTTAAAATTTATCAGAAGACACTATCAATCTTCTACACATTTTCCTGATAGCATTCTTCATTTCTTTATTCCTGAAAGTATAAACTATAGGATTGAGCAATGGCGTCAGGACAGAGGCAAATATAAGGGTGTTTTTCTCAAAGGAAAAGGCAGATGAAGGCCGAGCATATATTAATATACATGGGACAAAAAACAAAATCATAACAGTAATGTGGGATCCACAGGTGGAAAGAGCTTTACTTCGTCCTTCAGAGGTGTGACCTCTTAGAGAGAAGAGGATGACACCATAGGAGACAATCAACAAGGAGAAGATTATGATGCAGAAAGAACCACTGTTAGCAAACACCAAAATGACAAAAATGTGTGTGTCAGTGCAGGCAAGCTGCAGTAATGGGAATAAATCACATATAAAATGATCAATAAAATTGGGTCCACAGAAGGGCAACTGCAAAGTGAAGATAACTTGTGTGACAGAATGTAGAAATCCCCCTGTCCAGGCCACCCCTATAAGAGTGCCACAGAGTCTCCGGGTCATGATTGAAGCGTAGTGAAGAGGCTTGCAAATGGCCACATAGCGGTCATAGGCCATAGCTGTCAGGACTATCACCTCAACTCCTGCAAAGAAATGGCTAGTAAACAGTTGTGTCATGCAACACTCAAAGGAAATGGTCTTCCTCTCATAGAAGAAGTCTACAATCATCTTGGGTGTAACAGTAGAAGAAGTGCATGCATCCAGTAAGGACAGGAATGCCAGGAAGACGTACATGGGGGAACCCAGCAGTGCAGGGCTGTAGATGATGGTCACCACAATTATCATGTTGCCCCCAATAGTTGCAAGATAGACCAATGAAAATACAACAAACAGTATTTTCTCAACTTCTGGATTCTGAGAAAGCCCCAAGAGGATGAATTCACTTACAAAACTCTGGTTCTGCATGATTCTCAAGCTGATAAATATAAAATATGTTCATGAAAATCAGCAATAATCAGAAAAAAGCCTTTTAACTGTAATTGAGAGCAGAATATTAGAATTTTTGGAAGATCATAGTTGTATAACATGTAGAATTGTGGCTGATTAAAATATTGAGGGCTTTTAAACAGCTTCATTTTGAATATTGGTAATTTAAACATTTCCTGGTATATAAAAGAAAATCATTTTTCTTTGAATAGTCAGCTTTTATCAATCTATATACAATTTCTGGAGTGAAACATCAAAAGGCATTTTGAAAACATATTCTAGATATTAGCAAAAGGTCAGGTTTATTAGTCATGCTTTCCAACTTCATTATAAGTAGTTTGTGATAACTAATTCACACACTACCCTATCAACAACATTAATAGAGACAAAATGTACTTTTGGTTCAGTTTAAAATTCTGGCTAGATGAAAAGTTAATTCAAGTGTACAAAATATATTAGAATGTCAAATAAACTAATAGATTCATCACAGAGAAGAGAATTCTGTGCAAAATGCACAGTACTATCATGACACATCAGTTGAAAGTGTTAAAAATTCACATTTAACTCAACATTTTAAAATGTGAGCAGTAATTTTAAAAGTATGTTGTCATGACAACTAAATGAAATTAGTTTTAAAAATAGCAATAAAATCAAACAAAATGACTATTAGAACTCAGCCTCCTAGTCAACAATATGGGGCACACATTGGTGATTCTATTCTATTATACTATAATAATAACTAAACAGGTTGAGATCAAACAAAAGATGATTAATCTTGGTTTTTGTTTGTTTGTTTGTTTGCTTGCTTGCTTATTTGTTTGTTTGTTGGAGACTCTGGCTTGAATACACATAAGGTCTCCAGAAAAGATCTCAGCAGATTGAAGTTGAGGATTTATTTTTCTCACTGAGAACCTAATAATGGTTGCTACCTCTCAGTCTCCATAAAGTTTAAATAATCTTATTATTTGATTCATGAGTTAATGAGGCATCTTGATAAAGACAAAAAAGAAAATGATTAAGAGTCAGAAGCAATAATGTGAAAACATATAATATAGCTAATGAAGAATAAATACTTGTTGAGTTTAACTCAGACCCTTGAGACTCAATTATTTACCAATTTTTATACAATACAATCTTTCTGTGTAAACATAATTCTTTAAAACATTTAGTTTGTAATTCATATGAACTTGCATGATCATAAAGAGCTTACCTGCCAATTCTCCAGTAAGGTCAAAATTGAACATATCAAAACCTCACTCATGGCGATTTCCAGTACAAGTCTTGGAAATTTTTATTTATTTTTAATGTCATCCGATTAACCCACAGTAAGCCTCCACAAACTATCAAGGTCAATATTCCAGCTCTTGAGTTAGTTTTCTCCATGTAATGTCAGCTTCTCAGTGTATCTGTTGTTTTTCTGCAGAAGTCTTCAACAATTGCAAGTAGACATTCCTTGATGAAGGATGAGACTTGTGCTTATCTATGGGTATGAGGACAAATATTATAAATGTAGTTAAGAAAGTGCTAGTTGATAAAGTGGTGGTTGCAGATTCTTCTCCAGGATCTATTACTTCACTAACCCTAAATAGTTGGCTTGGTTTGTGGTACCTGGTGCGATGTCGCTCTTGTTGAGTATGCCTAAGGGCAAGAAAGATTGTAAGAGGAGATAGAAATGGAATTTTCTGTCAGATTTTATCTCCTAATAATCTCAGAGAAGCTGCATCCATGAAGTATCATCAACATGGCTGCCAAAAGAAACAGGACCTGAACAAGGACACATCAACAGACACACTAACAGAAAAGGAGAACTCACATGGAGACTCAACCCTAGACAAAAACAAAACAAACAAACAAACAAAAAACCATAAACAAATAAGGAATTCTAAGAGAGGGTAAAATAGTCTTCCACAAAGGAAGACCTCTCTGATTGGTTTTCTAATACTAAGTGATCAGTCCTGAAATTATATTCATAAAAGTAACATTATATGGGATGATGAGGTCATATATATATGTATATATAAATATATATATATATGTGTGTGTGTGTGTGTGTGTGTGTGTGTGTGTGTAGCAATACTTAAATAATTAGAAGATATGACTTTAAGAAAGAGCAAAGGGCTGTATGGGAAGGTTTGAAAGAAGAAAATGTAAGGGGAAATTTACATCATTATATATTATCTCAAAAAATAATTTAGAAGGTATTGTGTTCTCTCGTGTATTAACAGAAGAAACAATTTAATTAAAATGTGTGTGTGTGTGTGTGTGTGTGTGTGTGTGTGTGTGTGTGTGTGTATGGTTGCTGGGAGAGAACATTTTCTTCAGTGGTGTTACCACTGTTAAGGTACACATGTTCCTGTAAACAACCCTAATGAAACTCACTGTGTCAGGACTGGGAATGTAGTTCAGTTGGTAAAGTGCCTACCTAGCATTCATTAAATATATATATTTTATGAATATATACATATGTTTAGATATATTTCTAAAAGTACATGTATATATATATTGTTATATGTATATATGTATAAATGAAACTGTGTATGTATACATATATTGCTATAATTTTTTTGTTTTGTTATAAATTACTTTATTGTTATTGTTATAAATTCATAATTAAAAATAATATGTTGCTACTGAGAAGACAACCATGATATTTTTAATGACTGTCATGTAATAAGAATAAAAATCTTTTCCTTGTTAATAAGTCTATCATAAGCATTGCACATATTTAATTTAAAACAAACATTTTCATGATGGTCTCAGGGAAGTTTCTCACTAGCTTCTGAAATATGAAGTACTTATTTATTCACAAGGTAAACCAAAGGAAACATTAGTAAAAATAATCTTTATATCTCACCAAATCAGGCAGTAATCATTTAAGGTAGAATAAGATAGTCACTACATAATTTACCAGCTGTCATTCAGGGTCAGAAAATATGAAAGAAGAGTTGCAATGAGTAAGGAGATCAAATTTCCATGAAAGAAACATCATAATGAAACATAGAAGTTCTTCAGATGCTGAAAATAGAAACCAGAGAAAAACTTTTTCCAAGTCTTGATATTTGCACTCAGATATAAACCCTACCAGTTTTCAATGGCATGGCTCAGGCTATTTTCTGGTTCATAAAATTCTATAATCCTTGGTTTTACTTGTGCAAATGGATATAGTAGGAAATATTTTCAAAGTTCTTTTGTATAAAATAACATAACAGGAATGTAGAGGGAAAAGTCAAATACTAATAACAATTTGTCTCAGAGAATGATACAGAGCACAGAAGATAATTTTATATTTTATGATTTTATACCTGCTTTTATATAGCTAATGTTGATATGTGCTTTTCTTCATATTTATTTATGAAGTAAAATACTTGGTCTTATGAGTCATAATAAGACAGGTTTGTTGCAATGCACAATACTTTCTACTGTTCTTAATAATCAATGTTAGTGTTTTAAGGTCATAAAACCAACTCACAGTGAGTTGTTTCAGATACCCTTGTTGGCCACAGAGTGCAGGGCTGCAAGAAAGACATGGCCCTATGCTAAGTAAATCTTATATTGTTTATGTTCTATTCTGGATGCCCATTTTTCACTAAAAAAATAATACTATCATTTTTACAGTAACATGATTTCCAAAATTTGTGGTAAAATACCCACAAGGGAGACCACACTCTAATCATAATTTATGATTGAAAGGGTATGATTTTTATATGATACAGAAGATAACTGACCCAAACACAAGTTGTAGACTAAATTGAATTATTTAACATACAGGCAATACTGGAAACATAATCTAAATATGAATATTTTTATAAATAAGACAAGCATTTCCATATTCTTTTCATTATCTTGACAAGAGCATGCACAATGATGCAGTGTGGTACTGTCAAGTCAATCAATGTCAGTGATTTTCTGTTTTATTTTTCTTAATCTAAAATTAGAGTAAATAAATGCTAAATAGAAGACTTTAAAAGTCCATTTCTCTTGTGAGAGAGGCTGAAAGTGTGAATATAATTATAAAACATTGTTTTCATGCCTGACTCAATAAATAGATAAGATATATTTTAAAGTAAACTTAAAAATCAGCTTTATATGTAATACAGATTTTGTAATTGAATGGAACACCATATCTTAGGCTTTATGGTTCATGAAAGGCAAGTGGTTAGTTCTTATTTTAGTGGGGATTGACAAGGTTTAATGATGCCCAGCTGGGGCTCAAACTCACCATGTAGGCTAGGATGACTTTGAACTCCTGATATTACTGCTTTTACCTCCAAATCCTGGGATTATAAATTTATGCTTAGTACAGTCAGCCAAATTCATAATTTTTACCATCATATTCTGCAAACAATATTTTAAAAGGAATTTGTGAATAGTGATGTCCATGTTATTTAAACAATGTCTGCACATCTAAACTGAAATAAAGAGTAGAATCAGTGAAGACAAAGTTGTCTTATTACGATCACACTTTAAAATATATTCAGTTAAAAGGACACTGCCTCAGTCATATAATACTTTTAGAACACACTTTGGAAAATAATGTCAGAATTGTAAGGATGTTAATATATTGAGATAGCACTCTATCTGGCCTCAAAATGTATTCTAAAAATATAATCAGATGAGGGAAATTTAAAACAGAATATAGTACAGTATCTAAAAGCTTGGAAAATGAGACATTTCTAAACATTCACGATACTGTAAATAAAACACTAATATAATAATAACAATATATCAGAGGCGAAGTATTTAATATGTTAAGCAAAAGAAAATTAAATGTTCATTATACAAATTTTAAATGCATTCTATAATATAGTAGTAACCATAAAATTATAGACTTTATCATAAGCATATTATTTTTAGGAAAATATTTAAAATTAACCACCAATTAAAGCCCACAAAATCAAATTTCCTTTAAATTTCTAGTAACAACTTGAGGCTTACAAACAATTGGCCAGGTTACCAAAGATGGAAGCAATGAGCTCACTTAACAGGACACTTACCATTAACTAATCTGTTCTCTTATCATTTTTTCATGAATTGTCATATGGTGAACTCAACACTTTCTTGCTTCCAGTGCACTTTGGGTTCAAATGCATTTTAGCATATAAGAACTAATTCATTGTCTCTATATTTCTTCTTAAATATTCCATGACCTTCTTTGCTCAAACAGCCATCTATTTAAAAATAATAGATCGATTCTTGGTCTGCCTCAGCGTGGCCTCAGAGCAGTAACTGTGGTCATGAAGCATCTCCTGAGCAGTGACCTTGAGTCACACATGACCTAGCTGCACCATCTGCTTTGCCCATTATTTCCTTCCCATTCCTTTTAGCAGCAATGGTAATTAAAGCACTTGCTGAAAACAGGATATCTTTGTTAACTGTGACATGATGTAACACTTGATCTGTTAAAGGAATAGCATGCTAACAATATGAGCAATTGTTTTAAAATACATTGCATACGAATAAACACTATTATTACAAAGACTAATGAATTTTAATCTGATGTAAAATGGTTGCATACATTAAACTTCATAAGACCATCATACTTTTTAATCTAGGATTATTATTTACTAGTAAGAAGTTTATCTCCTGTGATTATAGGTAGAATCCCTTTCTAGGATCCTGTGGGAAACACATTCTCCTAGATCAGTGATTCTTTTTCTCTCTCCCAGTTGCTGCTCTCCTGAATCCCTAAATGCCTCACTTTGTCTCATCTTGGAATTTCTAAAATGAAGGCAGAAGGACATTTTTTCCATGTCCTACTTAATGAATGGTGTCCTGGTGATTCAGTTTAAATTCAGAGAGAGTTACTAATGCTGAAGCAGTTTAAAAATTCAAACACTTAGTTTTTCAGAACATGCCTAAGTTATATAATAAAGCCTAGGGGAAATAACATGGACAGACTGCATCAGAAGAATTCACTTTGTGACCTTAGTCACACTTTTTGAGCGTTAGTTTTTTATTTTTTTATTTTTTTTTAATTTTTATTAATTTATTCTTGTTACATCTCAATGGTTATCCCATCCCTTGTATCCTACCATTCTTCCCTCCCTCCCATTTTCCCCTTGCTCCCCTCCCCTATGACTGTTCCTGAAGGGGATTTCCTCCCCCTGTATATGCTCATAGGGTATCAAGTCTCTTTTCTACTGTGCTATGTGTTACACCTGTTTTGTGAAAAAGTATGTTTATTTACTATCAATAACTATAAAATGTACAGGAACACTTCAGTAACCATGTTCCAATAATTGCATTCTTTAAACATCCTCAAATCATACCAGATTTATATCTAAATATCTTACTTATGAGTCTATTATTACATAAGTTAATATGTATTTAGAGAAACAAAGAATTGACAGAGAAGTAAAATTAAGACGTGTCATATTTCTAAGTTATTTGGTTTCAACTTGAATACAAAACATTTAAAATATGTTTAATATTACTAAGTGAGAAATATATAATCAATATGAACTAGATAGAACCTTCTTGGACAAGAGGAAGAAAAAAGAAGGGCACTATAACAACACTATAACAATAGTTATTTGAGCCCTGTGATCATGAGCAATTTTTCGTTGCGAAGTGCAGTTTTCTGATCTCCTGTGTTATTTCACTCACTTCTGAACCACTGACTTTGGTCATACACTCTCTATAAGGGTGAGCACCACAAGCACCAAGGTTTCTGCTACTCTCAAGAATAGTTATGAACAGAATAGGTCATGATTATATTAAATGTTAAATTCTATCACAATTTAAAATCAATCTCTGAAAATGAAAAAAAAGTGCTTTATAAGCCTCACCATAAGTCAATTGTGTGAAAATTTTGAAGATAGCCATCCTCTATTATCTGTGGCCAAATGTCCACTCAGTGAGGACCAATGTTCTCTGTTTTTTCCCAACGCTTTCTTCCACATCTAAGAGGAAGCAGGAGAGTAGCTCTGGCAGTGAGGATGGGTGATGTTACCACTATTTCTCAAGTGTTCTGTTTGTCATGGCTGTGAACCAAACAAAACTGAAGAAACCAAAATCCCTGTTAAACTGCATCTAGAATTTAAAGAGGTTTCCATGAGGCATGAGTCTGTGCAACTAATTCTTAGTTCCCTCAGGATTTGTAAAATTTCTGGTCTCTTGAGAATCCAACACACGTTTTGTATATCTTCTCACTTAATTGTGTATTAATAGTGGTTCTGTATCTACCAAAAATTATGCTGTGTTTTTATTTAATTTCTGGTGGGTTCTATTAGATAAATGTTTTACATGCCATTATTTCAATAAATAGCACACTATTTTGCAATAAATGGAATGTAATATCTGTGTAGAATTTAGAAAAAAAATGTTTTATGTCACAAGAGAACTATCAATGAATATATGAGAATATATGTATTGTTTTGGGAAACACTATCAAAATCTGTTCATTAAAGAAAACATTCTGTTTATAAGTAGATGAGATATGTGTATTCATATGAATATTGTTTATTTCATCTAATACTGTTTTCTTTATATTTTACTTAATTTTGATAATTTTATGCATGTATACAATGTACTGTAATCATAGTGACCAACATAACTATTTCTTCTTCTCTTCCCATTCTTCCAGATACTTTTCTTATTATCGAGCACTCCCAGTCTTATACTCATGTCTTTTGTTTTAGATGTTGAATTTAATTAGAGTTGCCCATATGTGAACAAATATGTGGTTAATTACTAGACCATGAAGAACTCATCTATGTATACATACCTGAAGAAAATGATACCCCTTTCCATCAATGCTCCTTAGGAAAAGGCGGGGCCTCATGAAACCATCCTATGTCCATGATACAATGTTGAAGGTCCTGGTCTAATAGCAGTCCTTTTTTTTTTCCTTTCAGATATTCACACTTTATGTTATTTCTTGGTTCAATGACCATGACATATATATCAGACAATGTCTCATAATGTACTTCTCCAGTCTCCATATTTTACATTATATTCTGTCTTCTCTTTTG
The DNA here is from genome assembly GCA_907169655.1 of Acomys percivali. Lineage (NCBI taxonomy): Eukaryota > Metazoa > Chordata > Mammalia > Rodentia > Muridae > Acomys > Acomys percivali. The sequence continues at coordinate 144,912,401 of OU015745.1, read as the reverse complement.
ACATACTTCCTGGTCTCTGAGGGGAATGTTGTAGCTGTTCAACTAAGGTACACCCTTTTTTTATTCTGAGTATTTGAAAGAGTTAAAAGCCTCTGGATTAACCTCTGCCCAAGTATAAATAATCTTCTCTGTCCATAGCAAGAGTTTAGTTTATGGAGAAAAATTATTATTTAAAAAGCAATTTGACACCTTTTTTACTTACCAATTAAAAAACCCACAAAACCAAAACAAAACAAAGGATTCTCCATTAAGTTTTATGACCTCACTAGCCACAGGCTTTTGCTAAAGTTTATAATATTGGGTATGTGTATTTGAGAATGTCTCTAGTCAGATCTCAAAGTGACTGGTTATCCCACAAACGGCTATGTCACTATTGCATCAGTGAGCACATATTACCTGGCATCATATTTTAACACTCACTGACCAGAGATAAGTAAGACATTTGATTATTTTTCTTCTCCATGAATATATGGCATTTTGAGAATAATTAACAGTACCCAGCAGAAGGGAATGCTCAAAGGAGTCTTCCTTTAAGCTTCTCTACAATTAAGATGAACTTACAAATTTCACAAATGCATTAACATAGAATAATCGTTCCCACTCTAGAAGCACTGTCAGATATCAACCATAGGAATGACAGGACTAAAGAATTCAGGTGAGCAAACACCAAACCCTCTACTTCTATGTACTCTATCATCTGTAGCATTTATATGTCATCAGTTCACCCAATCTGCTGCTGCCAATAACAGTCGGCCTCTCCTACGAGTTGGATCCAATCTCTAAAGGCTGATATCTGGAGAATGCCCTATGACTCTGCTATGCCTCTTGTATTTACAACACTCTTGTGTCTCTGTTACATCTTGTAGGGGCTTGCTAATGGCCACATAGCAGTCATAGGCCATGGCTGCCAGGACAATCACTTTGACCCCTGGGAAGAAATGGACAGCAAACAAATGAATCATGCAACATTCAAAGGAGATGATCTTTGTCTCATAGAAGAAGTCTACAATAATAATCTTGGCAGTGATTACAGAAGAAATGTATGCACCCCAGAAGGATAGGAATAACAAAAAAAAGTACATGGGAGATCCTAAAAGTGTAGGACTGCATACAATTGTTACCACAAGTATCATGTTGCCGCCAGGAGTTGCAAGAGAGACCAACAAAAACAAAACAAATAGCATTTTCTCAACTTTTGGGTTCTGTGAAATTCCCAAGAGTATGAACTCAGTGACAAAGCATAGGTCTTTCTTTTAACTTTTAATATGCGTATTTTATTCCAATGTCTATATACTAATTTATATATTTATTGCTATGTACCAATCTTTTTAAATAGCTTATTCAGATTGCATCCTTATTGTTATCCCCTTGCTTGTATCGTTCCATCTCCCCCTTCTCTTTTGCCCTGCTCACCTCCCCTTGACCTCTGACAGAAGAGGACCTCCTCCCCCACCATATGACCACAGCCTATCAGGTCTCATCCCGATAGCCTACTTCCCCTTCCTCTGTGTGCTGCTGGGTCTCCCCACCAAAAAGAAGTAGTTTGGCATAATTCTTAAGAAAAAGTACAAATATATTTGTTCATATAAACCTGAAATTATGAGAAAATTTTGCTCCATATACTTTAGTATTATCATCAACAAATGAAATTATCAAAGTCCAGCTTCAACATCAACTGGGGAAAATTGAGGTGGGACATGAATCCTGTGCCCGGCTGGCTGGTGACCCTGTAGACTTTCTCTGAGGGCGACCTTCCAGGCTGGAACTGATAGTTACCAGCAATAGCTTCCATTGATAGCGGCAAGGGAGGGCTAGGGCTGATGGCTCATAACAGGGGCTTCCACTGATGGTAGCAAGCATCTAAAAAAGAAAGGGAAAAAAGGAGAGAAAAGAAACACACACACGCACACACACACACACACACACACACACACACACACACACACACACACACACACACAGTGAAATAAGACAGACTCCAGTGGGTAGGTTTCAGCAAGCTTCTTTTTGCTTTTTCTCCCACAGTTTATATGCCCCAACAAAATCTTTCAAGCAGTGCAAAAATCACAGTGTGTTTACATTCCGTTTCTTTATAAATAAATGATTACAATAGATATATGTAAGAAAATCATGTTTCCCAATACCTTCGCATGATCAAATGTTTTATTTATTATGGGTGAGAAACATGAATAGCACATTATTTCTGAGAACCCGCGTACATTTGTACCTAAGCAATTTGTTACATAGTAACAGAGTATAAGCAAGCAAAGCAATTTCTCAGCCAGCTTTTCTCTACTGGCAGGCTGCAATTTGCTGTGTTAGCCTCATCTGTCCTGGACTTGCCTTGTAGACCAAGCTGGACTTGAACTCACACAGATCTGCCTGCCTCTGCCTCCCGAGTGCTGGGATTAAAGGTGTGTACTACCACACATGGCTGGATTCAATTATTTTAAGAAGTAATCATATAAAGATCTTAAAAGAATCAGAAATCTAAACTACTACATAAAAAATAATAACCAATTTCTACCTTAAGTCCTCAAGGTGTTCATCTACTCATTGATATGTTTTATTAAATCATACAGTCATAGGGGAGGGGAATAAGGGGAAAATGGGAGGGAGGGAAGAATGGGAGGATATAAGGGATGGGATAACCATTGAGATGTAACAAGAATAAATTAATTTAAAAAAGAATAAATTAATTAAAAAATAATAATAATTTAAAAAATTAAAAAAAATAAATCATACCAGGAAGTTGAGGGCAGAAAAATAGAATAAGGAAATCAGTAGTCATCTCGGTCACCAGCCCAACTTGAAAGAGTCACGTCAGCCAATGCTGCTGTGGGCCATTGTTCTTGCTTTGCGAACCTCAAAAAGTCCCTAGATTTACTAATAAGAGTGTGCTTTCTCTCTACTTCATTTGTCCCCTAAGATTTCCTGCATCAGGGCCAATAGCAAAAACATCTTGACCTCACTTTGCTAAACAATCTATTTTCCCCTAAGACTTTCTATGTAAGAGCATCAGCAAAAACATCTTTACCTACCCTTGTTGAAGAATCTATTTTTCCAAATTCTTTCTAAGGGTAACCATCATTGTTAGCAGTCTACATCTGCAGGTTGTTTTCAATGATGGTGGTTGAATCATTAATCTTCCCCAGCAGCAATGCCTGAAAGAGATGAAGCATTGTTATTGTGAACATCAATGATACTGCCCAGGGAGGGGCTGGAAGACCCCAGTAAAGTACTCACACAAGTCACATATTTAGAGGATTATAAGGATTGCAAAGGTAACAAGCAGAGCTATGCTCCATAACAGCATGAAGTCCTCAGGACATATAGCTCTTGGAGTTATGCCTCGCTGAGACACACCCATTGTGGGTTCACTAACCTGTAGGCCACATCCATGAGCTCTAGAGCTGTTTTGCTGTTCCTCTTGCATGGACCTCACCATAAAATAGTGAAAAAAAAAGGCTCAACACGCAACTTTCTTTCTTGTCAAAAGTATGTAGCAGGAATTAGTATTGCTTTTTTGTGCAAAAGTTATAATTAACTATGTTAAGATCAAACAAAATACTATTAACCTGGAAATTTTGAAGACACAAGCAACAGGACACAAGGCCACTTCATAGATTGATGAGGAGAATGATTAAGATATCTCATCCCAGTGAGAACTTCAGAGTACTGATTCTTTCCAGTCTACTTCTCTATACACTGGATAAATAATCTACTATTTTGTTCATGTACGAGTGACCTATTTTGATAGGCAAATGAGGAAATAAAGTAGAATCGGGAACCAATGGGCCAGTGACCTACAAATGAACGTTATTGTCAAAAATCACAGAAAAAGAAAAACAGCTGGTTAAATGTAATTTGTAGTCTACCAACTCAATTATGTACTAAATATGTATACAATGAAAATTTGATAAAGTAAATATCTTATAAGACATATGGTTTAGAATTCATATGAACTTGCTGTAAAACATGTTAATAAAAAACTTACCTTTGTTTCTCCAAAGATTAAGAAGAGGTTCAAACTGAAAATGTTTAAATGAGACTCACAGTAACATGCCCTTAACATGCCAGGTATAATTCATCCAAATGAAAACCTAGCTGCCTTTCCAACAGAAAACTCTTTCGTAAAACACCTATATAATATTCTAGCTCCTGGATTTACTTTTCCTAGATAGATACAGCATTAAATCTTATAGGTGTCCTCTTCTATATGCACAACTGAAATATATCCACAGAATTTTTCTGTGATTATCTACATATATTTATAGGAAAAGAATGATGTGTAATGTTGAGGTAACAAGTTATACATACATCTATCCTCTGAGATTTCTTATGTTTAACACTTCATTAGCCCTGAGGAGAGAAAAATCACTCCTTAATGAGGATATGGTCACTGTTAGGTTTCCAGCGCTCCACTGAATAGCAAGCACCACACCCATATCAAAAGTAGCAATACTAACTGGATTTAGTGGGTTCAACAGCAGCAAGAACAAAAATGAAATAGAACAAAGGTCTTTGCTGTTGGTATAGGAGGAGTAGGAAGAAAATAGGAGTTACATATTATTAAATTTCATTGTATACATGTATGAAAACTCAACTATAAGGCAAAAAATGATGAATATAAAATAAACTAAAATATTATGTAAATAGAAAACAAATTCTCATTTAAAAGTGTTTTCATTCCTGCTGTCTAATAATCTGAAAACTGCTTTATGTGTAATAGGTATGTGCCATGAGATGTAGTGGTAGACTTCAAGGGTTTGGATCCATGAAAAACAAACACATGGTTCTTTATTTTAATAGGATCTTAATAGAGTTTTGACAAAGTCTGATGTAGCTCAAACTGGGCTTAAAATAGCCATTTAGACAAATATGAGTTTAATTTTCTGTTAAGCACTCCTCCATTCAATAGTGTTAGGATCATGTGCTATTATAACCTTCCATATCCATAGTTTTGTCAAGATATTCTGCATTTTGTAACCAAGAACATGTGGGTATTGATGTCACATTGTTTATTTGATAATGGCCACATACATATGTTAATATGAAAACTAAAACACTCAAAAGAAACATGAATGTCATTATGCACACGTGTGTGTGTGTGAGTGTGTGTGTGTGTGTGTGTGTGTGTGTGTGTGTGTGTGTGTGTAGAAAGAGAAAAAAGTTGAGGTGTAATGAGGTGGGAAGGAGTTGGGAGGAGGTGAGAGAGGTTGGGGTAGGGGAAAATGTTATTAAAATGCATTGTATCTTTTTAAATTAAAATATCTTATTTTTAAAGTTATACCAATTTGATGAAATTTATTCAAGCAATGTTTTCAGAGAACATATAAAAATAACTTCAAATCATAACCATGTTTATAGTCTTTATACCAGTAAACCCATTTTTAAATTTTTATTATATTAATTAAATGAGTCTAGAATACATTAGGAAATGACAAAATATTAAAATAATTTTTATTAGCTTATAAAACTATCATTTGTGATTATGAATTTCCTTCTTTGCTATTAAACTTAATAAGGGTTTCTAACACAAAGAATCATTGAATCTGGAAGTAACTAAAAAATATATAAGAGGTATAATATATACATAGACTGTTGCAAAATAAAATCATACAATAATATAAATGAAACACTAATAATATGAAGATTTCAACTATGAAGCATTTTTATAGTGTGGTAGGTAGTAGAAATATGAGAAAACTAAATGTCCATTCACTGATATTGTAGCTACATAATGTATTATGCTGGTGAAAATAGTTCGAAAATAGATACTGTTACTATCAACATATTTTACAATAAACATCAACATTAATGATCACAAAATCGATTTCCCTTTAGTGTTCTGAAAAATGTAATTTCAGATCATTATATTATCAAAAGTTGATCTCCTGTGCTAACATAGCATAGCATCATATATAGTATGCTTAGTCTACTATACTCTTCTCATAAATGGTCATTTTGCTGACAATTTCCCTCTTTTGCTTACAAATACTCTTGGATTATAAGTCTACACTTTCATATAAGGGCTTGCCTTTAAATTGCTTTTAAACCTATCCATGGTCTTCCTTGTCCCCAAGAGTCATGCATTTGTTCCTGTTCTTGCTCAGGGACCTATCACTGTGGAAACTGATCACTAAGCCATTTTCTTGAGCAGTGACTTGGGGACATGTTTCTTCTTATTCCCAACTGTATATATATTGCATACTATTTTCTTTTCTTTCTTTCTTTCTTTTTCTTTTTTTTTTTTTTAGTTTTTCGAGACAAGGTTTCTCTGTGTAGCCTTGGCCGTCCTGGACCCACTTTGTAGACCAGGCTGGCCTCGAACTCACAGCGATCCACCTGCCTCTGCCTCCCGAGTGCTGGGATTATAGGCATGCACCACCACGCCCAGCTCTTGCCTACTATTTTCTCCACACTTATTTTAGCAATGAAGATAACTATAGCACCAATCTGTCTGCAGATAACAGAATGTTTATGTTCATGCAAACTGCATATATTTAAAACTACAAGAAGGAATAAACAGAAAGATTGCCATTCTATGTAGCTACTTTGAAATATATTTCAAACAAGTGAAATATTGTAATTACCAATAACAATAATAAGTTGACTGTTCCTGAATACCCTGGTTTTAACTAAGGGCCAGTCACTCAAAAATACCATAATAAAATAGGAGAAAAGCATTGTCTTTCCTGTGAGCCTGACCTCTGAAAGCTTTCCATAGGAATGCAATACAACGCCATTAATTTTCTGTGTGCTCTTTTACTTTGACTTTCCCATGTAAAATTAAGGAGAGAGAAACATGAGTATTTAATAATTTTGTCCATAAAATTCAGTTGGCCTGTCAGTGGCACTGAAGAGAAATGCATACAATACCTAATTATTTTCCTGAAAATGCAATTTGCCAATTTTCACTTAACAATAAAACCATGAAATGATTATAGAAAATGCTTAAATCTCAGTGAGCTTCATTGAGAATCATATATATTTTTCATCATATATATTTTCTATATATATAAAATAAAGAAAATTTAGAGTGATAAAAACCACTCAATAATTTGAATATATTACTCCTATGAAAACTAATCTTGACTCTGGTTTGTCTGGGTATTCTATCAGACAGGAATGGAATCAATTATAAAATTAAGTCAAATGATATAGGAACATTCAGAATTTAGGTTGTATTCATGCATTTCCAAGTTCTGGTGTCTCAAAATGCCACTTAGAATTCTGTTTTTCTCTTGGAATAATTTTGGCATTTTCCCCTAATTTCAGTACACATTATTTGTCAAGTTGCTTTTTAAAAATAGCATAGTTTAAATGGCAAGGATTCTAATACTTAAACTTGTTCCAATGTTTCATTAGATTTATGAGAGTAGAGACAAGTGATTTTATTGTCACATGAACTAGTGTTGTCATGTGACAACACTAAGTAGTCAATTCATAGTAAATATGTAATCTCAAAAAGAGGTACATGGGATCCTTCTGTTTCTGCCTCTTCAGAATATTCTACCAGTGTGTGTCACCATACCTAACAGATAGTGGAAAAAAATAGTCTTCTTCTGTAAAGAGCACACCAATTGGTAATCCAATACTATATGAGACACTTATAAGTAGAAGAGAAATAGATAAATATACACATAATGACAATAATTGAAAAAGGGCCATGAATGGGAAAGAAAGCAAGGAGGTGAATGTGGGAAGGTTTGAATGCAGAAGTGCTAAAGGAAAAGTAATATATTTGTATTACAATATCAAAAATAAAAGGAAACGTAAAAAAAGGTTTTCACACCTCAAATATTGAAGGGCCCTATAAAAAATGATGTCATTTCATTCTATGTTGCATAAATCCAGTAGAAACTGCATAGGTAAATACTGATTTATCATTCCATTATCCTTGAAGTGTATACTTTGTTTCCTCATATCTGAATGGGGATGAGTGGATGAGAAAGTAGATAGCATATGTGTTTATACACATGGGGCTAGGATGCTGTTTGTGTTTTTGCACATATATACAAATACATGACACAGCACTGACTATATTCATCTGCTGTGAACTACCTTATTTCCTGGAATAAATTCTGGAATGAACTTTTAGATCTCTGTGTTTGAATAGATTAGCAGTCTTCTGTGCATTTGAGATCAGTTTATCTGCATTGAAACAACACTAGGTTAAAGGACCCTGTGACGCCTGGATTCTGATATGGGTGCTGGAAATTATAAATTATGTCCTGTCTTTGCACAGCATGATGTGTTATTACAGACAAATTCGTTTCTACAGTATAGTAAGGATAACTTTTAATAATTGTCAGAAACTATAAATTTCTTCTACATATTCCTGATTGCAGTCTTTGTTTTTTTATTCCTGAATGTGTAAACCATAGGATTAGGCAATGGTGTCAAGACGGTGGTAAATACAACAGCATTTTTCTCAAAAGAGAATGCAGATATAGGTCATGCATATGTTAATATTCATGGGACAAAGAACAAAACCACCACAGTGTTGTGGGATCCACAAGTGGAGAGAGCTTTAAATTTCCCTTCTGAGCTGTGGGATCTTAGTGAGAACAAGATGACACCGTAGGAGACTATCAAAATGGAGAAGATTATGATGCAAATAGAAACACTATTGACAAACACCAAAATGACTAATAAGTGTGTGTCAGTACAGGCAAGCTTCAGTAACGGGAACAAGTCACACATGTAATGGTCAATGACATTGGGTCCACAGAAGGGCAGCTTCAAACTGAAGATAATTTGTACGATAGAATGCAAGAAGCCTCCTGTCCATGCAACCATCACAAGATTGCCACAGATCCTCCGATTCACGATGGAAGAGTAATGAAGGGGCTTGCAAATTGCCACATAGCGGTCATAGGCCATGGCTGAAAGGACAATCACCTCCATCCCAGTGAAGAAGTGGACAGCAAACAGTTGTGTCATGCAACACTCGAAGGAAATGGTCTTCCTCTCATAGAAGAAGTCTACAATCATCTTAGGTGTGACACTAGAAGAAGTGCATGCATCCAGGAAGGACAGGAATGCCAAGAAGAAGTACATGGGGGAGCCCAGCAGTGCAGGGCTGTAGATGATGGTCACCACAATGACCATGTTGCCCCCAATAGTTGCAAGGTAGATCAACAAAAATACAACAGATAGTGTTTTCTCAATTTCCGAGTTCTCTGAAAGCCCCAGGAATATCAACTCAGTGACAAAGCTCTGGTTTTTTATGATTCCTAGATGATGGTCAAAGTAAGATGTGTTCAACTAAATCTACAATTATGAAAAAACAAATACTTAATGCAATTACAGAATTACTATGAACAAATTAGTGTGCCCTTATCAAAATTGCCAATTTATTTATTACTATAAAAAGCAGAATATTGGAATGTTTGTAAAGCTGTACACCATGTAGAATTGAAGTGAAGATAAACTTGAACAACACAAAATAGCCAAATTTTAAATAGTGGAGATGAAAGTATCTACTTTCTGGTAGAGAAGAAAAATAATATATCTTGGACCAGTCATATTTTATCACTATCTTGGCATTTTTAAGTTAAATGTTAAAAAACATTTAGAAACTATTCTTTAGATATGAACAAAAGATCACAGTTTAATCATATTATCTGATATTGCATGCATTAGGCTGGGAAGGGTAATCTTCAATGACTAATCAGAACACTGCCTTATCTAACTATAAGAGTAATGACATGAATTCTGGTAAGCCTGATTTGATCACTTCCAGGAAGAGGAAGCAGGCTGCCCATATGCGACCTGATAGGCTGTGGTCAGATGGTGGGGGAGGAGGTCCCATTCTCTCAGAGGTCTAGGCTACAGGAAGAGGTTGGAAGAGGGAGGGTGGTGATAATAATCTAGATGTAATCTGAATAAATTATAATAAAGTAAAATTTAAAAAGAGAGAAACATGATAAATCATTCACTTGAAAATCTGGCTTCACTGTGAATATTTTTACAACTATGAAGAGTATTGAAATGCCAAATGAATCAATTTACACTTTATTAAAGAAAATTCTGGCTGTTGTCTGTGTTCGAAATGTTGAAATTTCACTTTTAGTTCATCTTTTATTTTATTTTATTTTATTTTATTTTATTTTTTATTTATTTATTTTTTTTAAATTTTTTATTTATTTATTTTTTTTTAATTAATTTATTCTTGTTACATTTCTATGGTTATCCCATCCCTTGTATCCTCCCATTCTCCCCTCCCTCCCATTTTCCCCTTATTCCCCTCCCCTATGACTGTTCCTCAGAGGGATTACCTCCCTCTGTATATGCTCATAGGGTATCAAGTCTCTTCTCAGTGACCTGCTGTCCTTCCTCTGAGTGCCACTAGGTCTCCCCCGCCAGGGGACATAGTCAGATGTGAGGCACCAGAGTACTTGAGAAAGTCAAATCCCTCTCTCCACTCAAGTGTGGAGACTGTCTTGTCCATGGGCTAGATCAGGGTAGGGGTTTAAATTTTTCGGCCTGTATTGTCCTTGGCTAGGGCCTTAGTTTGAGCGGGACCCCATGACCGAAATCTGCCTATCATAATGTTCTACTTGTAGGTTTCTAGAACCCACTGGATCCTTCTACATTGCTATTCACCCATTGTTCTCTCATCTAGAGTCCCAATAGGATGTCCTCCCCTCGGTCCCAGTTTCCTGGTAAGGGAAGGCTTTCATGGGACATGTCCATTGGGCTAGTTTGCAGATATAAGTGAGTATATACCATTTGAGTCTTTCTGCTTCTGGGTTAACTCACTCATTATGATCATCTCTAGCTCAATCCATTTGTCCACAAATTTCGGGAATTCCTTGTTTCATCTTTTTAAAATGTAACCAGAATCTTATAAAAAAAAATCAGACTGCTTTTATGAAAACTAACTGAAATTAGTGAGACTACACATTACTATAAGCTATTCAGGACTTACCCCTAGTCAAAAGCATGTGGCAAAGTTTATTTGTTCAAAATTTATAATGAAATTGTTAAAATGAAACAAAGAGTAGATGATTATTCTGGGATCTTAAAAGACCCAGATGCCAACACCCAGGAGGTCTCTTCAGAGTCAGCTGGGTAAAGATAGAAATTGTTTTTCTCAGCTAAAACTTCAGAGTAGCATCTCCCTCTGTACAGGTTAAATATTGTTATTGCATTGTTCATATGGGAAAGGAATCTTGACAAAGGCAACAGAATAAATGGTGAAGAATCAGAAGGGAGGGACTAATCAGCTAAACATGAAAACTGGTGGCTGCATATATCCGGAGAAGAAAGGAACTCACAGAATAGAATTTAGGCTCTTGGGACTTAATTACTTGCCAGTTATTAACACAATATGACTTTTTCAGAAAATGTAGTTTGGCAATGTATATGATGTGAAATCTATATGAATTAACTATACAACATATTCATAAACAGCCTACCGACTTTCCTCCAAGAATGATGCAGAAGTTCAAAAAAAAATCAAAGTGTCACTCATGGTAATTGTCTCATGTTTCACGTGCACAAACAGGCTTAATAGAAAGAAGTAAAAAGGTTTTTTATGGGGGTCACATAAAAGTTAAATATGGAACCAAAAAATTGTAGGAAGATATAGTAAGGGCTAAGAACAGGTGGCCCTAAACAATGACACTCACCAGAGAACTCCATGTTAGATGTAACCCTTGACTTGCATAGCCAAAGCTGATAAGTGCTGTTCATCATATTTGTTCTCAAGGCAAAGTGCTTAATTTCATAGGTGCAAAATATAATGGCTTTAATGCACAGTACTTTTTAATTTTCTTAATAATTAATGGTAGAATATAAAGGGCATCTTGTGGGGGTGAAAAAGCCTTGAGGAATGTGTTCCAAGATAAACAAGGTTGAGTGATAATTTGAAAATTAAGTAAATTTTAGCATCATCATTTACGTTCTACCTAAGGTTCCCATTAGGTGCAACAAAAATGGCACGATCATTTTTCTAATAAAATAAGTTACACAATTTGTGTTAAAATATACAAAATGGATACTACAGTGTAGTTATGTGGTTATGATTATAAGGGTTACGGTTTTATACCATTTAGGTGATAAACACAAGGTATTACATTAAATTTTAGTCTAAATGGAACACTGTGACATAAAAAGAACAATATTAAAAATTAATCTAAACAAATATTTTTTATTTAGGTGAGACAAATGTTTGTATTTTTCTTTACTATCTTGATAAATGTATATACAATAGAGCTATGTGACAATATCAAGTGAATCAATGCCTTCCATTTTACCTTAGCTGCATAAACTTAAAGTTACACCAAACACAAAGTAATGTAAAAACTTAAAAATATTTGGTTTCTGCTGTTTGAGTCTAGGAAGCATAGGAGGAGTGTGATAGACCCACAATATACTGTTTATATGTATAAACTCAAGAATAAATACTTATTTTGAAATAGCTAACAAAGCCACTTGATATCAAAATAGCTATGTATTATTGAATGAACTACAAAATTTCAATCTCTCTGGCCCATAAAAAATAAGCTGATGGTGTTTTTGTTTGATTGATTGTTTTAATGGGTCTGACATGATCCCAAGCTGGACTCAAATTCAACAGGTAGCCTTGAATTAATTTGGTCTCCTGATCTTTGTGCTTCCACCTCCAAATTAATGAGATTAAAAATATGTGCCACAACTTTCAGCCCACTACATAGTTTTTATCACTGTATTCTATAAACTATAAATCAAAAAGAATACTGACATCTACATTTTTGAACAATACTGGTGTATTCAAAAGAGAGGGAGGAAATGGAATCTTTTTGCAATGACATTTTAAAAGTATGCCTTCATTTACTCAATTCTATTAAAATATGTATTAGAAATCAATTGCAGAATCTTAAGTGCATTTAATCTTTGAAATAGCACTGGAGACCCATATCCAAAGTTTTGTTACACATTTATTTTGATGAGATCCATACACATTGTTTATATACTGTTTTCTAAACATTTATAATTCTTCATATATACACTTTCCAATGGAAATCAAGATAATCTCAGAGGCATTTTTAAATCTTGCCTCTGGCATATAAAATTAAGGAAAGACCATTACAGTACTAGCATTTTGTACTGAATACTTATTTTAAATTAATTTATTCAGATTACAACTCAATTGTTATTCCATCACTTGTATCTTACTGTTCTTCCCTCCCCCCCACTTTCATCCTGTTCCTCTCCCCTAGGTATAAGACCGAGAGGGACTTTCTTCCCCATTATATGGTCATAGGCTGGGCTCATTTGTGTATGGTATAAATTTTGATTTAGTTCTTGAATATCTTAACAAATAAGAGGATTATGCCAGCTGGAATTTTCCATCTATGATAAAATTTAATTGTCCTATTAGAATTTTTGGTTAAAGGGGAAATATGTAACATTCAATTATCTTGCTGAATATTTACATGAAAACTAGAGTAAAAGAAAGTATAAAGTGTTGTGTGTCATGGTGTACTTCTTTAATCTCAGTCATGGAAAGCAGAGGCAGGTAAATCTCTGTGAGTTAAAGGCCAACCTAGTCTACAAAGTAAGTTTCAAGACTTCCAAGGCTATGAATAACCAGTCTCAAAAATAAAATAATGAAAGAAAATATAAAGTGACCTAAATATATATTTGATTACTGATATCTATTAATAATTATTGAATATAGTTTTCATGTAGATACACAAAGTTAAGAGTATAAAAGTCAGAAAGAGAATTAGTCTACAAGGATGAGCTTATGATACATTACCTAATTCCAAGAAGTCAGGCCCAAACACACACACTCACACACACACACACACACACACACACACACACACACACGTCTATATATGCAACACTAAATGAACGCCACAGTTTCCACATATAAAGATATTGGTGAGATATGTGAGTGTGTATACATAAAAATAATAACTAAAGAACAAACATGCATTGGAGAAATGTTGAGAAATATGGAAAGAATTGATGGGAGCAGAGATGGATTAAATGATGTGTAGAAGAATTTAAATCCATCAACATGGATGCTCTGGCAAGGGGTGGTATCCAAAGACTTTCAGGGTCTGTCTGATCTGGCTGGGATGACACATCTTTAATCCCTCTCTCTGGAATACAGACATGACTTTAGTACACACTTTTAATCCCTAACAATAAAGGTAAAATTAGTTTGTAGAAGGAAGCAGCCATATTTGAAAATGACATCTAACTGAGAGGCAGACAAAGTGAAAAATCAGAGAAAGATCTGACAGAATGAGTCAGAGATAGGATATGCTCAACTCTCACGAGACAGATGATAAAGAGGAAGCTTAAGAGAGCAGCACAGAGAGAGGAAGAGATGAGGCAGTTTTAGCAGGAGAGTTTTCCAGAGACAGATTGTAGGTGAAGACAGTATGAGCTAGAGAATGAGAAGGAACTAGAAGATTAGGATATATTGCCAGTGTTAGTTTAAAGCAAAGCAGAACAATTCACTCAGAAGTCAACAGAAACCAGTTTGAACCAGTCTACCTAGAAGATTACATTGTTTGGAGGCTGGAGTTTCCAGGTCTAGGCATACTCAGAATAGAGAAACTCTCTGGACTCAGCCCAAGCAGTGCATTTGTACAGCTTGGGTATGGTGCTCACCTCATCCTTCATCTGAGGAAATAAAAGTTACTTCTACAATGATGTAAATATGTACTCAGATACAATATCCCCCAAACGAAAAAGTTCTAAGAGAAAAATCAATAATAAAATCATAAAATAAACAGAAATATATTACTCTTCTGAAAACCAATTTTAAATCTGCTTACCCTGGATTGTCTTCTTTGTGAATACTGGCAAACATGAACATCTCAGGTGGGAATCAATACATTTTTAAAATTTATTCTGTAACAGAGGATTTGTCCATGGAATCTGTCACATTACTCGTTCAAACCAGGCGCTAACATCACCCTATGGAAATTCTGATTGCCTGGTCATTTTCGGACCTCATGAACTAACTCACATTTCCCACCTGACATAAGTAAACCCACCTTTTAACTGATCCAGCAACATTTATACTTCAGGTTTTACATAAGCTTTTCTGCATTTCTATGTTCTGAGGTTTCACAATGTCACATAGGGACCCATCTGTTCTTGGAACATTTCCATTTTTTTCTCATTTACATAGTCATCCAATTTTAACCCATCTAATAATTTCAAGAATCACTAGATTTTTGAAAGGATAAAATTAAAATGGCTTTAATTTTTGTATGTCAATGTTAATTAATCAATCACAGTGAAAATGTGACCCAAGAAATATAGGTTTCCCACTACTAATGTTAATGCAGCGAATAGAAAATGATGTCATCTTTTAAAAATAATAACAAAATAATTGTTGTAGAAAATAGTGATCTATTGATTTCTTAAATTAATTTGTAAGTGTAAGGATTGATTCTTTGTATGTGTATGTTCTTTGTATACCTGTGTGAATAGTGTGTCTACTCATGAAGGATAGATGGTGTATGTGCCTGTCTACATGCTTGACAAGATGAAGAAAGGCACTCTAACTCTGTCCATTTACTGCTTGCTACCTCATTTCCTTAAGATAAGGTGTCCACTGAACCTTGATCTCACTGGTTTGGGGAAGATCATTTGCACTCTACAGAACCACTTCACCAGCATTTCATTAAAACTGTGCTACCATGACTGAATTCTGACATGAGTGATGAGAATCAGAAATAATAACTTATGTTTGCACAATGAATGTTCTGAACCACTAGTCTATCTCCTCAGCATTGTAAATTTTTTTAGCAGTCACCAGAAACCACTATCAATCTCTTCCACATTTTCCTGATGGAATTCTTCATTTCTTTATTCCTGAAAGTGTAAATCATAGGATTCAGAAGTGGGGTTATGATGGTGGAAAACACAAGAGCATTTTTTTCAGAAGAGAAAGCAGATGTAGGTCGTGCATATATTAAAAAGCACGGGACAAAGAACAAAAGCACAACTGTAATGTGGGATCCACACGTGGAGAGAGCTTTACGCCGCCCTTCAGCACTGTGGGCTCTCAGAGAGAACAGAATGACACCATAAGAAACAAGCAGAATAGAAAAGATTATGATACAGATTGACCCGCTGTTGGCAAACACCAAAATGACAAATATGTGTGGCTCAGTGCAAGCCAGCTTCAGTAATGGGAATAAGTCACACACATAATGATCAATAATATTGGGTCCACAGAAAGGTAGCTGCAATGTGAATATAATTTGTATTATAGAATGTAAGAAGCCTCCTGCCCAAGATATCATCACCAAAATAACACAGAGCCTCCGGGTCATAATAGAAGAGTAGTGTAAAGGCTTGCAAATTGCCACGTAGCGGTCATAGGCCATGGCTGACAGAACAATCACCTCCATCCCAGTGAAGAAGTGGACAGCAAACAGTTGTGTCATGCAACACTCGAAGGAAATGGTCTTCCTCTCATAGAAGAAGTCTACAATCATCTTAGGTGTGACACTAGAAGAAGTGCATGCATCCAGTAAAGACAGGAATACCAAGAAGAAGTACATGGGGGAGCCCAGCAGTGCAGGGCTGTAGATGATGGTCACCACAATGACCATGTTGCCCCCAATAGTGGCAAGGTAGATCAACAAAAACACAACACACAATATGTTCTCAACATCTGAGTTCTGTGAAAGGCCCAGGAGTATGAACTCAGTGACAAAGCTCTGGTTTTGCATTATTCTCAAAAGATGTTAAAGTAAAATGTTCATGTAAATCTGCAATTATGAGAAGAGACACCTCATTCAACTTTGTATAATCACCATCTACAAGATGGTTCTTGACTTTTTCCATTAAAAAGAATATTATAACTTTCATAGGAGATAGTTGTATAATATGCAGTGATAAAGCTTAGATAAGCACAGAGCCACATCTGAAATGTTGAAGGTAAAAGCACCTAGTTGGTTGAGAAGACAGCAATGTTGACTCTATATTCAAAGGGTCAGTGTTCACTAATCTGTACGGCTTCCTGAAGCAGAGTGTTGAAACACATTTTACACTCTGCAGGCTGTAAATGAAGAGAAGAATTGAAGTCTTCTTTGACTGGACAGAGCACTGCCTTATCTACCAACAGAAGAGGCAAAAGCACAGTTCAAAATCATGGATTTATATTAAACATATCTAACAGTGAGACTCTTATTTGAAATTACAGTGAATTAACACTTTAAATCCCATGTTTATGTTAAATGTATGTAACATTGTGAATTTTATTTGAAATTCCATTAAACTAATCTGTTCTTCATAGAAGAAAAAAATCTTTGTTAAAGTATGTAGCACTCCTCATTAACATGTGAAAAAGTGTGGAAATTTCATTTAATTCATCATTTTAAAACATAAGAACTTTGTAAAACCTACCTGTTTTCATGATGGATAAGTGACTTACTACAAAAAGAAAAAACAAAACAAAACAAACAACAGAGTAAACCAAACCAAAACAAACAACAGCAAAAGAAACCCAAAGTCCTATTCCTAGTCAGTAGTATATTGCAGGAGTTTCTTTACCTGATTTTTGCAAAACTTATCATCAAACATATTATCAAACAAACAAAAATTCTCAACCTGGGGCTTTCAAGACATAAGCCTTGATATCCGTGATCTTGCCACTGAATCAACAAGGTGAAGAGTGCGATGTCTTTCCTTTGTAACAACTTCTGGAAAGAGATGTTCTTTCTACTCTGTTTCCCTGTATAAAGGTTAAAGCATCTTCCTCTGTCCTCCTACAAATGAGACTTCCTGATAAAGGCAAAAGAATAAATGATGAATAGTTAGAAGTCCCTGGACCAATCAGCTATGATTGAAAATTGGTAACAACACACAGCTGAAATAGAGAAAATTCCCTCATACTTATTTGACAAGACACATGCTTTGAAATTTGTAAGAATTCACCATAATGTCTTACCTGCTCATCTCCAGTAGTTATATGATCAAATCTGAAAATATGAAAATGTCACTCATCGTAGCATTCCGTTTCAATTCTAGGTGCAATTAATTCATAGAAAAACTCAACTGCTTACCCACAGAATGTACTTCCACAAGTTTATATAAACATTCCAGCTTTCTGATTAATTTTCCTTAGGCAGTCACCATCTAAAATGTGTCTGTATCTTTTCTGCTAAAATACTGTAAATTTGTCAACATATACATGCATATACATATTCATGTTTATGAATTCGTATATATACATGTCTATTGTTACAAATATATGAGTATATAAGAATAATGTATTTTTCTGAGAATAAAAGTGAGACGTTTCAAGGACATATATAAAAAAGTAGACATTATGTCATACTTATAGGTCTATCATGTGACAGTTCGTTTATTTATTTCAGCATAGTCATTTACATGATGTCTTAAAATCAGTTCCTCAGTAGGATGTGTAATATGAGCTCCATCCACTCACATGCTTCAGCCAAGGAAAACATGGGCTGAACCAAACCCTATGGAGTCACTGGATCAGGTAGTAATGATTTACAGTAAATTAATCACTATGAGTTTACCACTTGTCATTCAGACCGAAAGCAGGATGGGCAAAGTTTCGTAAGAAGACAGCAAGGCATGGTGCCCATTCACAAAGTGTCAGAATGAAACTCAGCACTTCAAACAATGAAAATACAAAGGAAGAACAAAAACTCTTGAAGCATGTGCTGAGATCCTAACCCTCACCTTTTACTACGTTGTGTTCAATACCTTGTCCCGTCCTTTAAAATTAATGATGCAGGCAGTTACTCCTACATGAGCCTTCATGTAAAAAGAAAACAACTGAGATGTTCCAAAGACTATATAGTACTATGTTAATCTTGACTTGAAGTGAAATTAGCTTCCTCATTCTAATTTTAATTAAGATATTCAGTGTTTGCTTGTGGTAAACAAAATGAAGCCATCATCTGTCCAGTGGAGCAAGTTCCAAAACTCATGTCAACACATCCACTATGTAGAATAAGTATAGTGTAATCATGATCACATGGGTTATGATTTAAAACCACTTAAAAGGTAATTTACCTAAACACAAAGTATAGTATAGATTTAATTGTATAATATAAAAGGGGTGGTAGTTAAAAATTAAGGTAAAGATAAGTAAAATATATTTAGTTAAGTCTGGTGGGTCCATGTTATTTCATAATCCTGACAAGAGCATTAGATAAAGCAGAGTAATTGAATCAAGTGAAACTATGTGAGTTACATCCTGTAACCTTCCATACCACCATGTGTTAGCCTGAGATTAGACTAAATAAAATGTTAAGTAGAAAGAAAAATACCCATTGTCTGTTATTGAACAAGCAGAAGAAAGAGTATCTGTAAACTAGCCATTTATTGATCCACGAGACTTCAGGGCTTTGGATCCATGAAAGACAAATCAGTAGGTCTTGGGTTTTGTGGTTTGGGCAGGCAGTGAAGGAAGGGAGAGTAACAAGATCTGCTGCAGCCCAGGCAGGGCTCAGGCACACCACAGAGCCTAGGAGGACTTTAAATTTCAGATCTTCTCTCCTCTGTCTCTAGGTGCTGGTATTACAAGTTTGCGCCACTACACCAGGCCATCTCGGCAGCTATATTTTTCCAAAACGTTCTACAAACTATCAACCAAAATAACGTATTTTTGAATAAAAGATATTGAGTATTTAAGTAGTGTCTGCATACATATGTTTATGAACTTGAAGCTGCCAACTTAAAAAAATGTCAGTTTGAAAATCACATTTTAGAAGCTGGAGGGATGGCTCAGTGGTTAAGAGCACTTGTTCTTCCAGGGGACCTGAATTTAATTTCCCAGCACTCAAATCAAAGGGCTTCCAGCCCCCTGTAACACCAGATTCAGGAGTTCAATTTCTTCCTCTAGCTGTTATGGACTTCTGCAAAAAAGTGACATATACCAACGGACTTACACACATACTCATAAACAAAAATGTAATATTAAAAATTACACCATTTTTTTAAAAAATTGATCTAGTCAAATAAATAATTTAGGAAAATAAATCAGCAAACAAAATTTGAAGCACAAACATGTATATATTACATTCTACATACATAAATTACATTCTAAAGTAAATGAGATTGAAAAAAACTTTTACATTAGAATGTAACACAATTTCAACAATCTTGAAAACAGAAACATATCTAAAATATTCAAAATAGGGTTACTATATAGATTTATTATAAACCAAAGTAACAGTATAATACTATAGACAACACATTTAATAAAACGCTGATAGTATGCAAACTTCAAGAATGATAACAGTAAGTTAACTGAAAATATAAAAAAATTAAATATCCACTATTGAATATTTAAATATATTGAGTATTATAAAAGGAAACATAAAATGATGCTTTGTTTATAACATAGATTTTTAATTATGAACCAAATACTTAAAATTAAACATCAAAATTATAATCTACACAATTTCTTTTTAAACTTCAACAAAGGTCTCCAAGGACATCTGAGCTTTCATTAGCAAGCATAAAAATATCAGGCTAACAGCATAGCATTTGGCAATAATATTTTCCCTTTAAAATTTACTTATTTAATTTTGAGATTGCAGTATAATTACACCCCTTTGAGCCCTCACTTTCCTCCCTCCACACTCTCCCACATAGGCATCCTTATTCTCTTTTAAAGTCATGGCTTTTCTTTTCACTAATTGTTGTTACATGCATATATGTATAAGTATATAAAATTATAGCCCTAATTATATCCTACTCAGTATGCATGTTAATTTTAAATGTTTTTATAACATTAGAATCTTTTCACAAATATTACAAATTGAACCTTTTTATACTCTTCATTTGCTCTTTGAATTCAAATTCTAAATTTTGATACAGGAACCAACTCATTTTCTCTATATTTCTCCCCCGAACATTCCACTTCCTCTTCCTTTCTTTCTTACTTTCTTCTTTCTTTCTTTCTTTCTTTCTTTCTTTCTTTCTTTCTTTTTTTTCTTTAACAACCATGAACTGTAGGAATCTCATCTTTATTCTGGTCTTGCTTAGGATCCCACACCGTGTAAGTGTGGTCACTGAGCCATGTTCTGGAGTAGGGAAGGTGACAAGTGTGTCTCCCTGTCCTAATGTCCACATTGCCTATTATTTCCTTCCCATTACTTTTAACAACAGAGCTTTTAATTTCATTGATCTATCTGAAGGTAACAGAGCCCTTTTGTTAACTCTAAATTGTATAAAATATTCAAAACTATCAAAAGAATTAGTAGAAAAGTTATCATTTTAAGTAGTTGCTTCTAAATAAATTTCAAATGAAAAAAAACAAATATTGTTATCACAAATACTAATTATAAATTCAAAACTTACATCACATTATCCTTTAGGTTAAAATTCCAAAGTCCAACATATTTTTCACCTAAGATTATCACCTAGTAGTAAAAACATTATTACTGTGTAGCCGAGCAAACTCTTTTCTGCTTCTCTCTGGAAAACATTGTCTTTACATTACTAACCATTTTCTCACTGCCACTTCCCCAAAGTGCCTCAGCTTTGCTTGTCTTACTGTTTATGGCATAAGCAAACAAGCTTTACTGTTCCCTCTCACTGCCTTCCTAATGCATTCCTGACACTTCTTTCTTTGTGTCTGGGTGATTCTGCTCATTTTAAGTGAGACCAAGTCACAACCACGAGCACTGAAACAGCTCAGATCTTCCACTAATTGAATCTTCTGAACACTCGGAGCCTGTCTCAGCCACCTAGAGCATGTTAGACATTCTTTAACTATCAGACTTCACTTTGACAAGTCACACTTCCTGCATCAGTGTCCTTCTCTGTACCATACCTAGTGTCCGGTTATGCGGAGAGTATATTTTATATCCTCTATCAACAGCTATGTAGTACAGACAGCAGCACAACCAGCCAGGCCCCAGTGTCACCATTATTTGTACAGCATTAAAACATACTACTTTCTAACCAATGATATCAGTAAAATAAGAACACTAGTGTCTCCCACTGAAAATGTCCTACAAAGAACAAACAAACTGGTAGGAGAGAGACAACACAAAAACACTTGTGCCATTCCTTTGTTATTTACTTTCAACTTCAAGGCAACAATTCGAAAATGTTTAATTTCATTAGACTTAAAGAAGCGAATGTTCACAGGGAAGAGAGGAAGGAAGAAAGAAGGAGGGGGGAGAGGAAAGGATAAAAGGAAAAAGTTCTGATTAAACAATTGATTCGAGGGCCAACAGAGCAATTGTTAGTTTACATGTGCTGGCCTCTGAGATCTGAATACACTATTTTAGTCACTGATGTATGCACAGTTACGCACTGATTTTCCATGTTCGCTTTAAGCAGAGTAGCCTGTACACAGCATCCACTTTGAAGGTACTCTGTTATAATTTAAAATCATCTCTGAAAATGTTGAAATGTACCTTATATAATACATCGTTCGGTGAAAAGTCTGAATATAGGCGTCTCCTATTCTTTGTGGAGTAGTTCAATCAGTGGTGGCCACAAGAGAGAGAACAGTGATTCTGGAAGTTGCTGCAAATGTTAGCATTGCTTCTCTGGTCCAGCCATCAGCATGGTCTCAGGATGCAAGAAAAACAAAGCCAAAGTTCCCTCCTTTGTTGGCACCGGAGTTTATAGAGTTTTCCCTGAGATGTCACCAGCCTAAGAGACTGATTCTTATTCCCCTGGGTTTGTAAGATTTTTTTTCTGCTGAATTTATGAAACAATGGCCTTTTACACTTGCCTGAGTGTTTAAAGCACTTATTTTTTTATTACTGTGGTTAGAAAGTTCTTAATCATTTTAAAGAATTGTAATTTTATTTGGGTGATACTTAAATTCATTTAGGAAACTGATGAAGTTGATGAGTTTGCTACAAAGTTTGCACATGTTAAGGCCATAACTTAAGGAAGATGACATATTTCAAGGCATTCTCATCTCATGGACACACAGCAAATGTTTAAAAGTGGCAATGGCAGACAGGAAAAACTCTTCACAAGTTCATTATGTATCTTACAGTTGTAACTGAATCTTAGGTGTGGTAAAATGGGAGTTCGCCCCTGCAGTACCCTACCTCAGCTGAGAGCACTAATAACCACCACCCTCTCCTCCACGCCCACCTCTTTCCATTTCTACACATACTCTTTCTTGCTCCTTGCTCAGCACATTATTTTCTCTTTGGTAGCTAAGATTAATCATGCTAGATAAGTTCTTAATTCTGTTTTTTACTTGTTTTTGCTGTGATATGAGCAATCCAAACTAATCAACTACAGAGCATACCTTGTTCAAGGAGAAAGTATTGTAGTACCCTCTAAGCATATAATCCTAATTTGTAGAATAAGATTTTTCTTTCTTAGTTTATTAGATTTTTGTAAACATAGCATCGTGGACCTAAGAGTGACTTCATCACTTTTGTCTAAATCGATGAAAGTTTCAAAGGGTTCTTGTCTCTTGCCCTTGTATGGACGGGTAAATGAGGAGCGTGACAGCAGTCATAAAGCATACTTTTTTTTCTTTTAATTTTATTAATTTATTCTTGTTACATCTCAATGGTTATCCCATCCCTTGTATCCTCCCATTCTCCCTTCCCTCCCATTTTCCCCTTATTCCCCTCCCCTATGACTGTTCCTGAGAGGGATTACCTCCCCCTGTATATGCTCATAGGGTATCAAGTCTCTTCTAGGTGACCTGCTGTCCTTCCTCTGAGTGCCACCAGGTTGTCCCCTCCAGGGGACATAGTTTCTCTTCAGATCGTATAAATCTTTAGCCTTTTACTAAAGCATACTTTTAAAAGCATATCACAGTCTATTCAAGCTGCTCTAGAGATACTTCAGAATAGTAATGCATAAATAGAAACAACAATTTTCTCATAGGTTGCAAGCTGAGAAGTCTGAGGTGGAAGTGAGAGCTAGTTCAGTATGTAACACAGGTTGACACTCTACTCAGTAGCTGGTAATTGTTACTGTATCTTCTATGAAGAATGGCATGGCGGATCTCTTCAACCTCTCCTAAATAAGGGCATTTGTGCTATCTGGGAAAGTGACACTCCCCCTAGTGTCTTTACTCAAGTCATTGTAGTGTGTATTGTGTGTTATGTGCACATGCATGTCCACACACATAAGTCACCTATTTGGTTAAGTTTATTCTCAAAATTCTGTCATTTTTAATCCTCTTGTAAACTGACTGGTCAGTTTCCATTTCAAATAATAAGTTTATAACAGCATAGCTTGTTTAATGTTGTTTTGCATTCTGTCACTTTACTGAACTTTTTACTAGTTCTAATTTCCTCAAGAAAACTCTGTGATTTTACACATGTTGTCTGCAAAAACAATTTTATATCTTGTTTTATTGAATGAGTGTCTCCTTGCCTTGTTGCTATGGCTGACCTCCAGTACTGTATGGAGCAGAAGTATAAGACAGACATTCCTGCCTTTATCCTGATCATCACTGAATATGAGGCCTGCTACATGTGTTGATAAATTGTCTTTATTATTTTAATGTAAAATTTTAAGTACATTTGTGTAGGGTTTCACTACCAGTGTTAATTTTGTCAATATTTTCTCTGTATTTACTAAGATGCTAATTTGATTGTTATCATTCAATCAATGGCCAGTGGCTTCCAGGACAAGCTTGCCAGGCCATGGCTTCCAGCACAGACAGTCTTGAGTTCCTTCAATGACAGATAACCTCCATAGCCAGAGTTGTTCTACAAAGCTCAGAGAACTCTGTATTTACTGACTATGAACAGGGAGGACTTGTGCTGTACTGGGAGAGAAATGATATTTGTATGTCAATGAAGCTGAGACAGTAGAACAAAACACACAAACACTCCCAACACCCCTCTCAGACACTTTGGTAGCTTGGCTTCCTTCCCCCTTGGCTCCATACAGACCATTGGGCCCTCCTCATCCTGACCTATTTCATATAATTTCTTTTTTTTTTCTTTTTTCTTTTTTAGTATTGACTGCATTGTTTATGTTGTCAGTGCTCTATAGGCACTGGATAGAATACGGAAGAGGCAGAATTGACCATGTGCTCAGCAAGCCTATTGTCTAGTTTAGAGAAGAGAATCAGCCAAAAGAAGCCTCTGAATGTGGACAAGTTTAAGCAGCCAGAATTCATATTTCTTCCCCTTTGATCTGAGGCAGCTTGCCCGCTTGCCATGGTTGATCCTGGGCTTGGTGCTAAGTTTGAGAAGTTGGGGGTAAGTACTGGGAGGATGCGTAGTCCAAATGAAAATGACATTGTAGGAAAGAAGTCCAGGATGAAAGCATACAATATCTGAAAGGCAGTGCTGACATGTCTACTAAGCTTTCTGCTCCACTAAAGGCATTCACTCTCCAGTTCCCACGGTATTCCCCTACACACGAATGGGCCTGGTGGCTGCACAGACTGTGACATGGCAGTATACAATGACACTATCTGTTGTATTAAGCATTTTCTTTTTTATTATAACTTATTTAAACACATCTGGATTGTAATCCCTTCCTTTTCTCATCTTCCTTCCCTCTTCTGCCCTATTTCACTCCCCTAGACTTCTGACCAGTGGAGTCCTCCTCCCCCACTGTCTGACCACAGCCTATCAGGCCTCACACACATGGGTAGGCTGCATCCCCTTCCTCTGTGTTCCCACAGGGTCACTGTGTTTTTGCCTGCCCAGAAATGAACAGCTTAGATCTGATTAATAATTTACATGGGTCCCCTGTGAAGACTAAAGACACTTAATACGGATCCAGGCATTCTTTAAGGTTGTTCACCTTTTGCGCTGGGATTTTGGGGGGATGCTAGTGCCCTGCAGATGAAGTAAGAATAGAGTAATCTCCAGCTGATGGGGTGGACTCCTGAGAGAATATAGGTGTGATTCTTGGTGAGACTCCCAGCACTGAAGGATATGGAAACTGAAGTAGCTATCTCTTATTGCCATTCAGGATTTCAAGTAGAGGAATGTGGACACCATGACCCACAAAACCTTTGACTCAAAATTTACCCTGCCTATAAGACGTGCAGGGATAAAGATGGAACAGAGACTGAGGGAATGGCCAACCAATGACTAACCCAACCTAAGACCCAATCACTGACACTACTAATAATACTCTGCTATGCTTGCAGAGAGGATCCTAACATAACCATCCTCTGAATGACTCCACCCAGCCCCAGATTGAAACAGATGCTGAAACCCACAGCCAAATATTAGGTGGAGCTTGGAAGTCTTGTGGAAAAGTTAGAGGAAAGACAGAAGGACTCGGAGGGGACAAGAACTACACAAGAAAACCAACAGAGACAACTAACCAATAACTATGGGGCCTTACAGAAACTGAACCACCAAGCAAAAAGCATGCATGGACTGGACTTAGGCACCTTACACACACATAGCTGATGGGCAGTTTGGCCTTTATGTGGGTCCCCTATCAGTTGGAGTGGGGGCGGTCTCTGACATGGACTCTTTTGCCTGATTTTGGATCACTTTCCCCTGGCTGGGCTGCCTTGTTGGGCCTCAGTGGAAGAGGATGTGCTTAGTCCTGATGCCACTTGATGTGCCAGGGTGGGGAAGTACATGAGGGGAGGCTCCCCTTTTCTGGAGAGAAGAGGAGGAATGAGTGGGAGGGTGGAACCAGGAGGAGAGGAGAAAGGGGGCTGCAATTGGGCTGTAAAGTGAGTAAATAAATAAATTAATAAGAAAAAGATAACAAAATCCTAAAAAAAAAAAAAGAAGAAGAAAGAAAGAAAAGAGAAAAAGAAGAAAGGAAAAATAGTATAATCTGCTGTGATGTATTAACAGCTGCCTTTTATTCTGTAAAACCTACTTATCACTGTGGGGAAGGTGATAAAATGGTCTTTTATTACTACAGAGTGGAAAAGTAAGAAACAGCTAAGGGAAGTAAAAGAAGTTCCCTGCTCAGTGTGGATTCCATGAGTAGCTGAAATGCATACCTTTCTGACATCAGTTTTAGAACGCCATCTTACACACCTACTATGGCTGCTCTCCTGCAAGCAGAAAGTATAAATTCGTCTTATCCATTCTGACAGGAGTAAGATGGAATCTCAGAGTCGTTTTGATTTGTATTTCCCTCATGACTAGGGAAGCTGAGTATTTCTTTAAGTGTTTCTCAGGCATTTGATATTTCTCTGTTGTACCGCATTTTTAATTGGATAATTTGGTGTTTAATTTTTTTTAATTTTTTATATATTTTGGATATTAGCCCTTTGCTAAAATAAAAAAAACTCAAGTGGCAGCACATGCTGGTGGGAGTATGGCACTTTCTCAGAAAATTGGGAATAGTGCTACCACAAGACCCAGATATACCACTCTCAGGCATATACCCAAAGGATGTTCCACCATACAACAAGGACGTTGCTCAACTGTGTTCATAGCAGCCTTATAAGTAATAGCTAGAATCTGGGAACAACCTAGATGTTCCTCACCCGAAGATAAAGAAATTGTACTACACTTACACAATGGAATGCTACGCAGTTATTTAAACCAAGGAAACCTTGAAATTTGCAGAAAAAATGGATGGAACTCGAAAGAATCATCTTGAGTGAGGTAACCGAGACCCAGAAAGACACGCATGGCAAATACTTAATGATAAGTGGATATTAGCCCAACATAGGTGTCCTCTGAAAGACTTCACCAGGTGGGAGATCCAGGCAGACGCCAGTACTTGCAGGTAGACTCAGGGCAGAGCACTGAGAGGTGTATAGAGGAGTCGGGGGATGGAAGGACCCAGAGGGGTCAGGAGCCCCACAGGGAGATCATCAAGACTGGCAGATCTGGACCCTAGGAGACCTACACTAACGGAAGCACCGACCAAAAACAATGCATGCAAACAACCTACACATCCTGTTCACTTTTGCCAATGGGCAGCTCATATTTCAAGATGGGGGTCAGAGAGTGGGACTGAGACGTGAACTCTGCTGCCTGCAATTTGATCACTTCCCCTTGTTCGGAGGCCCTGATGGCACACAGAGGAAGGAGATGCAGGGTATCAGCATGAGACCTGATAGGCTGTGGTTAGCGGGTGTGGGAGGAGGGTCCCCCTGTCAGAAGGAGGGGAATAGAATGGGAGAGGGAGGGAAGATGGGAATGTGAAAATATGAGTGAGGGCATAATAATCAGGATGTTATGTGAATAAATTACAATAAAAAAGAATGAATTCATTTCACCTAAATTACAACATTACCATGCCGCCTAGCATTATTTTAACTCTTGATTCTCCAGTCTCTACCTCCAAGTGCCAGGGCTATGCTCCTTTGAGTTTTCTCTGAGATGCTCACAGGAGGAACTCTGGTCCCTAATCCATCTCCTGAAGCAGTGATCTTGGGAAATGTGTCTCCCTGTGTGCCAGGGTCCATCTTGCCAACTGTTTCCTGCATGTTTTTTCACAAAATTTTGAATTATTTTACTAAAAAAGCTTTTGCATTTTATGTGCAATATTCTTTACTCTTTAAAATCTATAATTTGTTTATGGTTCTCAAATATTAACTCTTCTTTTTAAGTGTTCTTGGATTTCTATATGATAATACTTTAAAATGGCATCATGTGTAGGTACAGAACACTACTGTGTAATGAATGAGCTATAGCTTTTCTGCAGAGTTTAACAGAAATGCTTTGTGCTTACCAAACATAAGAGCTTAGCTCACTCATAATGAGTCCTATCATTCTGAAAGGAAAGCATATGTATTGCCTTGAAAGCATTATATCAAGAACTGTTAGTTAAAGACAAACATCTAATGCAAAATATATGTGTGTAAGTAGTTCATTCGGCTTAAATAACTAGGAAAGAAACTACCAAAGTCTAAAAGGATTGGCAAGAAATGGGGGAAGGTCCAAGTAAAAGAACTCATGTGAAATGAAATAGGAAGAAGATGAAGGAGCATCAAGAGGAAAGAAAGGGAAAAGAAGATGAATAAATGTTACCTTGGATTACAGCAGCAGACACTTATGATGCCACACCAACTCAATTGTGATTCAGTATTATATAATATATAATGGTTGTTATGGTCTGTCTCCTCTCCCACAAAAATCCTTGAGCCTTGAGTTGTGAGATGTGATAAAGAAAGTCCATTTTAAGGCCGGGTGTTCCTCCAAAGCTTCTCACTCTATGCAGATTGTCCAGCCGTGATTCTGTGTTAATTACCAATAAATTTACATGTTCTCTGTCTTCTGAGTTCATATGTGAAGCTATCTTCTTTTGAAATTTGTTTCCATATTCATTCATCAGTTCTGATTCTTTTTTTTACATTTATAAAATAAAATTTTATTCATCTGTAAATAAAAATGAAATTACAAAATTTGAAGGTAAATATATTCAGCCATAAAGCATTATATTAATGAAAGTGACACAAACTCAGAAAGACCAACCTAATGATATCTCACAATTGTGAATCCTAGATTTTGTGTGTGTGTGTGTGTGTGTGTGTGTGTGTGTGTGTGTGTGTGTGT
>OU015745.1:144853353-144882983 GCA_907169655.1 Acomys percivali | reverse complement strand
TGTGTGTGTGTGTGTGTGTGTGTGTGTGTGTGTGTGTGTGTGTGTGTAAGTAGTTCATTCGGCTTAAATAACTAGGAAAGAAACTACCAAAGTCTAAAAGGATTGGCAAGAAATGGGGGAAGGTCCAAGTAAAAGAACTCATGTGAAATGAAATAGGAAGAAGATGAAGGAGCATCAAGAGGAAAGAAAGGGAAAAGAAGATGAATAAATGTTACCTTGGATTACAGCAGCAGACACTTATGATGCCACACCAATTCAATTGTGATTCAGTCATGAACCCAAAATACTTTTCTTTTTTTTTTTGATTTTTGATTTTTAATTTTTTATTAATTTATTCTTGTTACATCTCAATGGTTATTCCATCCCTTGTATCCTCCCATTCTTCCCTCCCTCCCATTTTCCCCTTATTCCCCTCCCCTATGACTGTTCCTCAGAGGGATTACCTCCCCCTGTATATGCTCATAGGGTATCAAGTCTCTTCTCAGTGACCTGCTGTCCTTCCTCTAAGTGCCACCAGGTCTCCCCCTCCAGGGGACGTGGTCAAATGTGAGGCACCAGAGTATGTGAGAAAGTCCTATCCCACTCTCCACTCAAGTGTGGAGACTGTTCTGACCACTGATACTTTCTTCAAGTCTACTAATAAAAAGGAATGCAACCAAAATTACTAGCTATAATGTTGGCTAGTAACTCTGTGCTTTTAAAAATTGCAAGAAATTTAGAATGTCATACACATTGACCACAGAAAAAGTATCATATCATATATTGGTCTCATCTCATAAAATGACCCTTAAATTAATTAATTAATTAATTAATTAATAGTAATAACAATAACAATAATAAAGTGGTTGGATACTCCCATAGCATTAATGTTACTTTTGTACCAATAGGAACATCTTCCAGGCAGGTTGCTGTTAATTAGAAATTTTATAGAAAAGGTAAAGAACTACACATTTCCTGATAGTGTCTTCCCTTTCTTCTTAGACCATAATTATTTTATTCCTGAATTATAAAATCTTTTGAAATTGTCAGCATCCTGGGCCTCCACATGCTACTAATACCAGATAGAGTAAACTCTTCAATGAGAAATATAAAATTATTTTAAACAGTGAACTAAATTTTTTAATTTAAAATGTTTAGCCATTCAGGAAATTCAAGTCAAAACTGTGATCCCACTTCTCAGCTGTCAGAATGGCTATCATCAAGAAAACCAACAACACAAACACTGTCAAGTAAATGAAGGGTGAGCGGTATAAGAAAAATGAAATTTGAGTCTTTCTATCAAATACTATAAAATTTCTGCTTAGGACAAATTAAAATCTGTTCATCTCTCTTGCCTTATAAGAATTTTATGTAAATGTTTTAATCTTCCCTGTCCACATTTCCATTCTAGAAACTTGATGGCCTGGAACAGTAACCCTTTATCCTTCCTCCTTCATTTTCTGCACACCCCTTTCTTTGTTTGTGACCCCAAACTTATCTCTAACATAGGAAAGAAAGACTTATTTAATACTAGTGAGAATGTGTTCAGCATAACAGAAATCATATGAAAGTTTCTCAAAATTTTAAGGATATAACATATAACATCTAAGCACAGCACTGACTGAATGTCTGTCCATTAAACCAAGGGAAACTGACAATGGAGATGCCTCTATACCCATGTTTGCCACTCACTCATTATAGATGAATTATAGGCTTAGCCCAGATAGGCACCAACAGATCAACTAATAAAGAAAATGTGCTATATATAGACAAAACTATATTTTATGTAGCCATAAAAAAAGACTAAAATTATGTTGTGTGTAAGAAAAATGGATTGAACAAGAGAATAAAGTGTTAAGCAAAATAAAGCACTTCACATATCAAAAAATTTATTTTATTTTTTATCTGATATTTGAGAGATGGATGGGGAAATAGAAAAACAGGAGTTTAAAAGGGAAAGCACTGGCAATGAAGAAGAAAAATGAGGGGGGAATCAGTATACTTGAAGAGAAGAACGTGAAAAAACACATTACATATGTTAATGGAAATATTATACTATGACCACTTAGATTGTACAGCTAATAAAGTGAAGAAAGAATACACCAGGGTGTCCGTGGCTTCTAAGTCTGTCGAAATGTATATGCTTCTTCCACATGATGCTTTAAAACTTAATCCTTTATAAACTTCACTTTGAGACAAAAATGAATGAAATAATTTCTGTCTTTTAGTGTGTCTGTTCTTAGAAATTTTATGCAGTAATGGGTACATGTCACAGTCAAAATGATGATAACATTGAGTCTATGGAAAGGCAGCCACAAAGTGATTAAAATGTGAATGCAAAAAGGCCCCAGGTTATGATGGAAGACTACTGGAAAGGCCTGAAAACAGCCACATACTGGTCACAGGCCATGGCTGTGAAAACATGAAATTCAAGGAAAGAACAAAATGATGGAGTGTTTTTTTCAGAATACTAAACTAACACATGTTTTAGTAATGTTGGTATGCTGGGGGAATTTCAAATATAATCGCAATGTAATCTGTGATAAAAATTTTATTTAGGGAATCATAGGTACAATTTATCTTTTTTTTCCTGTTTTTTGCAAGTTGTTCCTGTTTTAGAAGCTAGCCTAATAATGTTTATGCATACTATATTGATCTCAAACCCAGGGGACCCTGCTGCCTCTACCTCTGGAATGCTGAGATTACAGCCATATCCCCTTACAACAAACAGATATGTCTAAATTTGAATGATTTCATTATTAAAAACTTCAAATAAAATTGTTCTCAGTTTAGGTACAAAGCTCAAAAGGATTAAAATCAATATAGAAATTGAAATATAATCCTAAAACATTTTTTGTCTTGATCATTTTTCTTAAATATTTTATTTTAATTTTTAGCATATATATTTATATTATTACATATGAATTTTTTAAAACCACATACAGCAAGAAGAGCCATGAGACAATCAGGAATTATATAAATGTTACCTTAAATTCTATAGTGTTCCTATATTTTTTTGCACCTTAGGTGCCAGAAGGACTCAGCTAATTTTTCTGCAATTCATCTTAGCTATTTCAAATTTGTGGAAGTTTTAGAATGTGTTTGGGTTATTTTTTCCTAAGAGATAGTCACTCACAACCACAACTTGTCAACCCAAGACGCAAACATACACTAGCAGAAATGTCCTGACCAAGTACTGTCTGTCAAGATATCAAAAAATGATTCAAATTCTATAGCAAATGGAGAAAGGTTCCCATGAAATAATGAAGTCATGAGAAACAGGGACCTAAGGTTGTTGTGTGAAGATTTTCTTTTTGTATTTCCTAAACTTTGGCTGTTACTGAGATCATTATCATAAATTAAAATTTCTTTTTATTTAAAATAGATTGAGTATATTTTCATCCAAATGTGTATGACCTTCTAAATTTATTGCAATTTTTAAAAGCACAGAATTACTAGCCAACATTATAGCTAGTAATTTTGGTTGCATTCCTTTTTATTAGTAGACTTGAAGAAAGTATCAATGGTCAGAACAGTCTCCACACTTGAGTGGAGAGTGGGATAGGACTTTCTCACGTACTCTGGTGCCTCACATTTGACCATGTCCCCTGGAGGGGGAGACCTGGTGGCACTCAGAGGAAGGACAGCAGGTCACCGAGAAGAGACTTGATACCCTATGAGCATCTACAGGGGGAGGAAATCCCCCTCAGGAACAGTCATGTGGGAGGGGAATAAGGGGAAAATGGGAGGGAGGGAAGAATGGGAGGATACAAGGGATGGGATAACCATTGAGATGTAACAAGAATAAATTAATAAAAAAAAGTATTCTTAAAAAAAATCAATTCTCTTTAATTTACCCACATGAATATTTGTTTTCCAGATCAGGGGACATGTCTGATATATAAGGAAAATAGCATCCTCTAATCCCTAAAATAATGCCAGATTTGAGAATTTCATTAACTAGGTAATAAATATTGTTTGCAGTAGTTGTGACTTCTTTACACTTTATATTTATATTAATTTTGATAAAATGTAACATTTTTATTTTTTATCTGAATGCACTATAACTCTCTTCCACACTTTCCTTATGGCATTCTTCATATCCTTATTCCTAAAAGTGTAAATCATAGGATTAAGCAAGGGGGATAGCATGGTGTAAAATATTGCTATCATTTTATCAGAGGAGAAAGCAGTAGGAGGCCTTGCATATGTAAATATACAGGGGACAAAGAACAAGACCACAACAGCAATGTGGGACCCACAAGTAGACAGAGCTTTCCATCGCCCTTCAGAGCTATGGGATCTCAGAGAGAGCAAGATAAAACCATAGGACACAAGCAACAAGAAGAAGATTATGATGCAGATAAACCCACTGTTGGCAACCACCAAAAGGCCAAAGATATGAGTGTCAGTGCAGGCAAGCTCCAGTAATGGGTACAAGTCACATATGAAGTGATCGATGACGTTGGGTCCACAGAAAGGCAGCTGTAAAGTGAAGATAATTTGTATGATAGAATGCAAGAATCCTCCTGCCCAGGCGACTCCCACCAGAGTGCCACAGAGCCTCCTAGTCATGATGGAAGAGTAGTGTAGGGGCTTGCAAATAGCCACATAGCGGTCATACGCCATGGCTGTCAGGACAATCACTTCAGCCCCACCAAAGAAATGTTCAGCAAAAAGTTGTATCATGCATCCTTTAAAGGTGATTGTTTTCCTCTTATTGAGAGAATCTATGATCATCTTGGGTGTCATGGCAGAGGAGAAGCTTGCATCCAACAAAGACAGGAAAGACAGGAAGAAATACATGGGGGAGCTCAGGAGTGTAGGGCTACAGACAATGGTCACCACAATCACCATATTGCCCCCGATAGTTGCAAGGTAAACAAATAAGCATATGATAAATATTAGCTTTTGAACATTTGGATTCTGTGAAAGTCCCAGAAAGACAAATTCAGTTACAAAACTTTGGTTTTGCATGGTTTCCAATCAAAAGACAAATGCCCAATAAAGAACATATAATTCTGCAATGATAATAAACATTTGCTTCAATCCAGTTTATAGTTTTGAGATTAACAAGGATTTAATATAGCCAGGTCGAACATTAAGTGTTTGATTTCATTGAGAAAACAAAACAAAATAAAACAAAACAGAAAAACTTTCAGAGTGATAGTTGG
The DNA here is from genome assembly GCA_907169655.1 of Acomys percivali. Taxonomy (NCBI): domain Eukaryota; kingdom Metazoa; phylum Chordata; class Mammalia; order Rodentia; family Muridae; genus Acomys; species Acomys percivali. Next base: position 144,877,830 of record OU015745.1, on the reverse strand, counting down.
AGGTCAGATTGAGGCAGAGATAAATTATAGACTACCTAAAACCTAGAGCTCTCTACACATGAAAAAGGAAATAGCTACACATGTGGAAAAGATTGAAAATATTTTATGTAACTATAGATTTAGCAATTTACTTAAGATTTGAAATAAATTGGTAGAGAGCCTTCTGATACTTTGTTCATGTTATGAGGAAGTGAGAACGATGTTCATTCACATCTTGCATTGTCAGGGAAGCACATGGGAATGACTAAATAACTGAGCAATGTCATATCTATAAATAGAGTAGCTTTCATTCTCGGAGACAAGCAAACATGGCTGCCTGCTACTTCAAGGTTTCAAAAATATAAACTGAATATTCTCTTCAATAAAATTTTACCAGACTTCTGGTTAAAATCAAATGTTGTGCCAAGTTTTAAAAGTCATTTTATTTTTATAGAAGAGAAATATGTAAATAAATGGACAGATATAGGCTTAAGAATCATATATTGAGGTTTTAAAAAATCATCATCTAAAAGTGGTACTGAAGTTCGTAAAAACAAAGATTGCCACGCCTGAGTTTTTTCATAATGATTAATAATACAAAGAAATCATTCCACAGGACCCTAGCTATAAGTTTCCAGTTTAACTGTAAGACTTTCTAGATATTGGACAGAACCTCTATATCCAAGCTGAAGTCTGATCCATTGAATAAACAAGGGAAATATAACAAATTTTCTTCTCCTTTAGGAACTTCAGAGAACAGCAAGCATTATAGTGTCTCTTTCTACCTTTAAACATTAAGGCTTTGTCAGGTTTGAATAGGACATCTTAATAAAACAAACACAGTAAATGATGAAGAATTAGAAGTCAATGGCCCAGTAGCCTATAGGCAAGTTACCAACAGTTGTGTTATTGTTTAAGACTGGATTTCAGTGAGGGCTTTATTAAGAATTTTCCAAAGATTTATACAATTTTGATTGGTCTGATCATGTATGACTCCTAATGATACATATAACTGAAACATAAATGACTTTCTCAAGAAGGAGAAATGTCCAGTTACAATAATATATCAACTTATCTCCTAGGATTATTATGATACATCTAACTGGAAAATATAACAATGTTCCCTATTGTAATTGTGTCATTTTTAAAAGTTAAGTTATTAAGTAATCTAGTAAAATGCCTTACCCACATAAAGACTTTCCATTCATTTACACTCGTATACACAGATGAAAAGAATGAGTTCTCCTTACATGTATTATTGACACGATTCAGTCAAGAAGCACTTTTGTGAATATATGTACATGCTCATATCTGTTAATAATAAACAAAAGAATAATATTATTTATTGTGGAAGTTCAAAGTAATCTTTGTTTATAAATTCTACTTGTAATTAATAGAAATAATTTTAAAGATGAATAAAATTTTAAAATATGAAAAATCTACATTAGTTACTATCAGACCAACTTATCCTGCATTTATGTACAATAAACCCCAAATCAATTTAGAAACTATCAATAAGGAACAGGAGGATAAAACAAACTTTAAATGATCGTGACATCAGGCAATTTTAATCATAGCGGAAAATACGCCAATTGGTGACTCAAAATTGGTTATCACAGCTTAAGGTTAAAGCAAGAAAGAGAATGGGATAAAATCTCAGAAAATCAGCTCCTGACTCTTGCAGACCTGCCTGATACGTGAAAGACTATCGTTCTGCCACTGAGAGCATATCACTTAAGGTTCTAAAAGCTCTCAAAGCCTCACATGACATTTCTGTGGATGAATCTGATAAGAATGTATCTCAGTTGTCTCTTTTGAAAAAGGTTTTTATTGCATTTCTCTTTTACATATACATTTATATTATTACACATAAATAAAATAAGCTACATACAGCAGAAAGAAACATAAAACAATCAGGAATTATATAAATGTTAAATTCATAGTGATTTGGCTATTTGCATTTGGCAAACTTGAAGAAACCATCTTTCCAATCTTGGAGAGTATAAAATTCTGAGTGAAAATCAATATCTATCATATCGCAACTCTATCAACCTAAAAACATTTATCTAAATCTAAAAATATCTTAACCCCTAAACAACCAAACTTAACTGTAAGACTAAACTATCTGGTTTTCAAGCCCATCAGAGTCTTGAGAAGGAATAAAACTGAATTACCAGAGTGAACCAGATTTCTCATTTCCAAAATGAGATAGTTCACTGCCTGAACAATCACCCAAAACTCTTTATAATGTTAGAGCAACATTTTCACCTTCTTGCCCAATATATCTGGCAGACATATTTTTGAGGCAGGAACTTGCTTACCGTGTCTTGGCAGAATTTGGCCTCCGACTCTGCCTGCATCCAAGCTTACCCTTTTTTTGGCATAGTTCTGTCTGTGGTAGAAATAAGGACATTTTTCCCAGTGGCTTGTTTGCCACATTTGAAGCCATCTCCATAAGGAAGTTCTCTGATGTTCAGTTGTTTCTTAAGGGAATGGGAAAAGACTGTATCATGAATGCAGTCAAAATATCAGGAGAAGATGGTGTTGAGGAGTGAGACCATGCCCCACAGAAGTAAGGACGACATTCCACTCCTAACTCCAGATGTACTATTACCAATGGTGATAAATATTTTCCAAGTTTTTAAAAATATATTTTAAAAATATAAAAAAAAAACAATTCTTTTGGCCAGTCACAGCAAGGAAATATGTATTTTTAATTTATAACATATCTATTTTTGCTATTGTGATATAATTACAATATTTCCCTTCCCTTTCTTTCTTTCAAATCTTGCCATAGATTATTCCTTACTCTTCTGATTAGTTGTTATTATATACATGAATGCATATGAATATGTATTCCTAAATGTAACTTTCTTAGTCTGTATAATGTTAGTTGCGTGTGTGTTTTATGGTTGACCATTTAGTATTGGATAACAAATTTTTACACTCCTTCCTGGAGAATAATCTTTCCTCAATCTCAGCATTCTTCCGTTGTCTGTATTTCTTCATGTACAACTGAGGCCTTGTGGGCTTCTCCCTCTCCACCTTGGCAGGTCTGTTGTTGCCACTCTTGTTCAGCTTGTGTCTAGGCAGCAATGCTGTTGAGACCTGTAGGTGTAGCTTCAGAAACTGCCAGGAGACACAACCTCACAGCACACTCTGGTCCTCTGGCTCTTACAATCTTCCCACACACGATTCAGAAGTGTTCCCTGAGCTTTCAGTGTGTGAGTACTTTATAGATGAATTCATCCACACTGGGCTCCACCAATCTGCGTTTTGATTGGTTGTGGTTTTCTGTACTGGAGTCTGCCTTTTGCAAAGAAGAATTTCTTGATGAAAGGGAAAGACTACTTTATTAAACCAGCATAATCAGTAATGATAATCTAAACGTTTGTCCTTTTAGCCACAGATAAATGTACCACACTGGCCCCAGAAGCTATCCTATTCTGTGTGGCTTCATTTGTATCAAGGAAATAAAATTCACTGGGACAGTTAAAGAAAGATAAAACATAATTAATTGGATAATTCTTATCACCTATTTCCTTAGCAAGTTTACTCAATTTATACTTATTCAAAATAAAAGCTAATTTTAAAAAAGTGTTGTTTTCTACTATCAAATACCTAGCATTGCCAGTTGAACAAACTAAGGTTTCTCATGTCCTCTAACAAAATACAGTAACACAGATCAAGCTCAGAGGCCTGTAAAAGTCTAATAGTCGCTATAACTACACTTTACAAAACATGTATCAATAATAGAAAATACTGAAGTCATCATGATTTTTTAAGCAGCATCTATATAAGAAATAAAGTTTAGTTAGCATAGAATAAAATATGTTCTGTAAAAACTGTGCTATCTTCAACTGTAACCCTTAATATTTCAATAAAAGTGATTCATTCATTTAGGTATTTTACAAGGCATATGATTAAATACTTCTGGAAACATAAACATGTTTAGAATATTAATATTAATAAGCTTAGCCATAGAAACTTATAAATGAGATAGCATAACAATATAATGAAAGATGATAAATTATAATACTAGTAAAAGACAGAGCTATCTAAAATAAGCATAGGAGTTGTGCATATAAATTAAACATTTGTTCCTCACCCATCTAGGTAAAATTATTTCTTTATATGATAATCTAGGAAACAAAATGTCCTCTTCAGATTTCAGGATCTCTCTTGGTTTTTACTGATTTTTTTATGATTGCCCCAAATGCTTCAGTTTTCATAATCCTACTATTTCTGAAATGGATCAGGTGAGATTCTATTTCTGTGTTTCCATTGTGGCTCGTTCCAGAGATGCCTGATGTCTCTCTTGTTCTTGCTAAGTCATCTGTTTTTGGTTTTTGGTTTTTTTTTAATTTATTTATTTATTGTATATAAGTGCTTTTTCTGCAGGAGAGGGCATTAGATCACATTATAGATGGTTGTGAGCCACCATGTGGTTGCTGGGAATTGAACTCAGGACCTCTGGAAAAGCAGGCAGCACTCTTAACCACTGAGGCATCTCTCCAGCCCTACTAAGTCATCTGTTTTAAGGAAAACTCTAAGCCATGACTAGAGCTAACACAGTTCAGGGCTTCAGGGCTTCAATTTTTCTGAACATTCTAAGGTAGGAGCCTAGTATTATTCACAAACATCAAGCACAGTTAAGAGCACTAAGTGCACACACTTAACTAGAATATTCCAGTCTATGACTCGTATCATTCTTCTTACCTTAATATCCAAGTGGGTTGGTGTGTGGTTGTGGGCATGGTAAATCCTGTGCAGTGCATTATTAAGTATAAAGAGGACAGCATTCCACAATTCTACAATAGGTTTCTGAAATCATTCTCTGAAAATTCACTGCTTAATCTTAAAAATGAGTAAAGGTTAGAAAATGTTTTAAAGCAATTCTGTTGGTGAGTTAAAATAAACATGTGTTTGTCGACTTTTTAACTGAATTGGATTTAATTCATAGATAAATTTTAAGTATGTTAATTTTATTAAACTTACAAGTACGGCTGCTTTGCTCCCCACTTCATAACTTTGATTATTTTTAAATGGCTTCAGCTTGTATTGGACGTTTATTTTGTATCAACTCCTGTCTACAAGTTTCACCATTGATCACAGCAGCCACAGTTTAAGCACTACATCCTAATTATACATCCCTTTTGAAAATTAAATAAAAGAATAATAAAGCTTACTTGTGTCAATTGATTCTAATGATGATCACCTCCTGTTTGATTTACATGGTTTCATTCACAGATTTGCTCAGTTTCTGGTCAAACTCTAAGGCTCCTTCTAATTTTTCTTCTCATCTTGCACAAAGAGGAGGAGCATCTTCAGCAAGCACTGCCCCTCATGTGCTGTCTACAGCACGGTATCAAGGAGAAACAAGAGAAGCCAAAGTTTCCTCCTTGACGTACAACTGGAATTTATGGAGTGGTCCGTGGGATTGGAGAACATGTAGACCCACCCACCTGAGGACTTGGAAACTTTCCATCATCATGATTTTCAGAGCTGTAATTTGGAGCGGTGTTACTTCTTCACGTGCTTATAAATTTCTATATCCCTAATGATTACAGGGTGTTATTTTTCTTTTCTTTGAAATTTCGCATTTCAATTTGAAGATGCTTCCTATGTAAAAGCTTAGATCAGAGATAAGACTGCACACATCCAGAAAGGAAGCATGGGTTTTATGGGAAGGTAGAATGCTTATAAAAGAAGAAAACATATATTTATAAACGTAAATATTTATTGGTTGCCCCAAATCATGTGATCTTCTCTCAGAAACTGATTTTGCAGTTCTTTGACTTTAAACTAAATGCAAAATGTTTAGCTATTAATTTTTCTCTTTTCTTATAGAGTTGAGAATATAAAACGTCTCAGTATCGTGTTGGTAGAACATAGCACTGAGCCTGAGGCATGAGAAAAAATTGGCACTTAGCTCATGGAATATTTCAGAAAAGGCCTACAACAAAATACATCTGCTTTGTTCAGTTTTAAATATCACATTCTACTTAGTTTTCATACCTCACAGAAAAAGTAGAATTGAAGTAAATATATATATATTCCCTGTTAGTTAAAAGTTTACAGTCATCCCCTAACACAAAACAATGCCTGGCATGCCTACATTTCTAATGCAGTTTTCATCCTGCTGCAAACTTTGAAACATACTAGATTTCCTACTGTTCTTATGACTTTCTTTGCTTAGTATTTTATTATATACTCCAGTGAAAGAAAAAGAGTTAGAGTACAATCAAACACCTTCTGAAATGGAATTGGAAGATAATGTTAGAAAGACTGCATCGGTCCAGTTAGGAAGCTTTGGTTGTTGCCAAGGGATGAGTGGCATGATTAGACATAAGACTGGGAAATCGTGCCTGGTCATGAAGGAGCTAGACAATGTCCCAGAGCTGCTGAGACTCTGGGTGTTAGAAGGGAATCTACAACTCTCACTCCACTAAATTATCATTATCCCTAAACACATCCTAAGGATGTTTATACCTCTGATAAGTGTAATCCTCATCCTTCATCAAGAAAACTTCACTTTGAAGCAGATGGCGACCACTACAGAAAAACACGATCCAAATGCTGACTTGTACAGCACAGTCCGAATGGCTATATCTATGCCCTAAGTCCACACCTAAGGCTCAGGGAGCCTTGCAGAAGAGGGGGAAAGACTGTACAAAACAGAGGATCCAGGAGTTTTCTGTGAGACTATGTCTCCTAGAAATTTCAGAAGCTGCATCCATGATGTCTCACCAACATGACTGCCTAAAGACCTGCATTGAATAAAAATAATAGATACGCTAAAGCGGATAGTTGAAAGACCATGAGGCTGCAACTCTACACAAAGAGCTACAGTCCCTAAGGGGTGCTGTGGGTAAAATAAAAATAGTCTTCCCCAAGAAGAGAACACCAGGCAGTTACTCAATGCCAAATAGCTATAAAAGCATACATATAAATAACATTATACAGAATGAACAGAGTATATTTAGGAACACAATTATGATTTCAACAATAAGAGAAGTAATATAAATAAACAAAAGAAATACTGTGTTCAGATATTTTTTAAAAAGAGACAAATTTTAAAGTTCAAATCAGGATTAAAAAACTCAGAGAAAGAAGAAGCCATGGGTAAGGCATAAGAAACTACAGGTGAAGGAAGAATTACTTATGATTCCAAAGTTTGTGTAATATCCCACAACTTCCTCTCACCATCAATTATATCATGACAAAATGCATAGTAAGTTTCCACAGAGAGATACTCTCATATCTCTCATATCTCATCTTAGCCAATGATAAAAATTTACACACCAGAGTTCTGATTTGATGTCTATTAGATCTAGTTCCCCATTATTATGTCCACATGTTTTTATTCCTGTGACATTCATTCATATTCAGGCATATATATAAATTTCAGAACTGCTTTGTCAATTACTAAGTGAAAATGTTTTTCATTGTAGAGGCAAAGGAGGGGAGTAACAAATTCATAAAAATTTGAGACCTGATAGGCTGTGATCATGTGGTTGGGGAAGAGGTCCCCTTCTGTCACAGGTCTAAGGGAGGGGAACAGGAGGAAGAGGGAAGGGGACAGGAACATAAAAGTGAGGGGATAACAAGTGGGATGTAATCTGAATAAATTATAAGAAAAATAAATTAATTAGTTAAATTAAATTAAAAAAAGAAAAGGGCATCATAAAAAAAATTGTGCACATAAACCAGAACTTAAATACTTTCTCTGAACTGTCCCTTCAGAGGATGCAAAGTATCTTCCTATTGTTATTATGCTTATACATATGTATCTACACACACACACACACACACAAACACACACACACACACACACACACACACACACACACTTCTCAGGCCTAGGAACCAGTTTGTATTTTTCTACACAACTTATTAATCCCTGTTGCAATGGAGCCTCCTCTAAAACACTTACTTCACCTTACATCATGACTAGTGATCCTGCAAAAATCAGGCTGACCATCTTCACCAGCTTTCAAGGCTTCTTCTCAAGACAATCACTTCTCTTTCTTTTCATTAAAGCATTTATTTTACAAAGAATAATAAGTATAAGAGAAAATATGAACAATATTTCCTCTTTGGTCTTATCTTTTTTCTCCATTTATGTATCTATTTATTTAATCATTTACATCTTGATATCAGCCCACCCCTCTTCTCCCCCCAGTAATACACCCCCTGCACTCACCCCTCCCCTTCTCCTCAGAGAAGGTGGTTGTCCCCCATGGATACCACCCCGCCCCAGCACATTAAGTTGCTGCAGGCCTAGGCGCATCCTCTCCCACTGAGTCCAGACAAGGAAGCCCTGTTAGAGGAACAGGATGCAAAGAAAGCGTCACAGTCAGAAAGGGCTTTTATTCCAGTTTCTGGGGAACCCACATGAAGATCAAGCTGCGCATCTGATACATATGTGCAGGAGGTCTAGGTCCAGGCCGTGCTTGCTCTTTGGTTGGTGTTTCAGTCTCTGTGAGCTTCCATGGGTCCATGTTAGTTGACTCTGTAGAGCTTCTTGTGGAGTCCTTTGCCCTTTGGGCTCCCTCAATCATTCCCCCAATTCTCCCATGGACTCCACACGCTCTGTCTAATGTTTTGCTGTGGGTCATCCAGAGGGAAAGTTTGTGACTAACATGTGACTCAAAGAAAAGATTTAAAACTGATCTTAAGTACTTCAGTGACATTCACATGGAGCTCTTTCTCTTGAAAACTGGAAAGACAAAGATGAAAATCAGGCATGTAGAACACATGTTTCCCATTCAAAGAAGTTTAAGGTGGTCATCCCAGATACCCCTCAGTGGGAAAATAACGCGGTGAGGCGCACGAAGTAGAACTCAGCTACAATGCTCCAAACGACACTACCAAGTTCTTCACACTGAAGAAAAACATAAAATTTCTACAAGAGTTCTCCAAGTAATATATGGAGTAAAGGGAAAATAGTCTCTCATACTCTGGTACAAGGGTAAAACTCTATAACATGTTGGTTCTTCCTGTCAGTTAAAATATAGTAAGTTAGACACAAAGACAGCTCGAGAATGGCCCAATATGAAAGACCTATATTAAGAGCATACTTAACCAGTAAGAGGACCTAAAAGGTACCATACTTACTAAGGAAGTCATTATGAATAATCTATAACAGAGAGGTTTAGCGAGATAGGCAGATAGCCAGATTGTGTATGTGTGTGTTTAAATGTTAAGATTTCGGCTGTGATACTGCAGTGTCCAAAATATGTGCCAAGATCTGTCTTGTGAGATTAAAAGACACATTGTGTGACCTGCTGAGATTCAAGTGTTAGAGCAGAGATCCCAGAGAATTGGGGAGTTAGCACACAGAGTAGATACTATTAACTTTGATCTTTGCAAAACATTGTTAGGTTGACACTCTGTTTCCGTTTAAAGGGGATGTGTATCCTTAATTTACTATAACTCCATATCGTGAATACTACTGTATTTTTCATTTCTAGTAGGTAACCACATATATTATAAACAAATCAATATTTATTTCAGAGATCAAGAGATCAAGATTATTAAAAAAGTAAAGCTAGGCAAACCTATACCACATTGGTGAGAAGACATTTTGGGAATTTAAAAGATTGCAATTTTAATTTGAATGGTCGGAACAATACTTAACTGTGTAATTAGCTGAAAGAGTCTAGGCATACTTCTGTCACTCTAAAAATTATCAAGAAGATTATGAGTAGGTTAGGTTAGGGATCTTATACTCCTTACATTTTATAAGTGAACCAAGAAAAACATTTTATATAAAGTTCTTGCATAGACCAAAGTTTTCATCTTATTAAGATCATATTCTTCTCTGAGATAAGGTAATGATGAAATTTAAATCTGTATACTTTATGCTAATTATTGTTATAAGACATGAAATACTGTTCCCAGTTGTTAATACATAAAATGCATGCAATGTGCAAAGATTTGTTTTATCCTCAGCTTTTAGCCATCAACGAATTTTTTTTAGTTGTATACTGAGAATGTATCTTTGATAACTCTGTTCTTGCTGAACTTAAAGATTAAAATTAAGTTCTCTCCTCAAGGTCTCACCTCTTCCCATGCCTTTTCTCCTTAGCTCTCAGCACTGATCCCATCTTTGTTTCAGTCTTGTTAATAAACAACAGTTTCTGATTTGTCCAGAGTGCGCTTCTTACTGGCTTGCTAGAGGATGCTTTCATCATATAAGTTAAAAGTTCTTAAGGAAACGCCAGCTGATTCCTAAAATTAAACAATTTTATTCACTGATTCAATGACATTTTCTGAAAACCATTTATTTCTCTAAGACATCTGTTTTTATTTTTTAATCAATTATTTGCTTCATTCACTAAAACATAAAATCCTAAATGAAAGGAAAACATATTATTGTATCTATTACCCTAAACCAGCCACACAGAAGATTTTAAATTTTAAATTTAAATTTAAATTTTAAATTTAAATTTTAAATTGAACAAATCCTAACAAAACAACAGAACAAAAATTGTAGTTGCTAACTAGAGCTGATGATTTTTATGTCTAAATAATGGCTAAATACACACATTGTTATTTAAAAATATAAGTCATGAATTAAATGGTTTATCTGAATACTGTAGTTGATCCTATACTTGATGTTATTGCATATATCATACATATTTGTTTTATGGAAAAGATGCTTAACTCAGAATTTTACGCTTACCAACACCTTATTAAAGGGTGAAGTTAAGAATACAATAAGTATATTACTAAAATTTGCACAGTAAACACATTTAAGAAAACAAACATCCATTGGGTTGGAAAAACCAAAATTCTAAATGTAATATCAAAATCACATCCCCTATAGCACTTTAAATACAGTTCACATGTCTAGAGAGTTGTCTAGTTAAATATACAATATGTCAAGACAAAGACACACAATTTTAAAATACATGTCATCAACCAGAAGTAACCCTGAGTTTATTTCACTAAAGAATGACAGCAGAACCCGGGGAAGTGCCTCAGAAGGTAAAGCACTTGCTACACAAGAAGACAGGTCCCCAATCTACATAAAAGCAGGGTAGGCTTGGTCGTCATATGGAATCCCAAAAAGAAGTTGGCTGACCACATTTGCCAAATCCATGACTTTTCTTTTTTTCTTTTTTTAAATTTTTTTTATTAATTTATTCATATTACATCTCAGTTGTTAGCCCATCCCTTTTATCCTCCCATTCCTCCCTCCCTCCTGCTTCCCGCCCCCTACTCCCCTCCCCTATGTCTGTGACTGAGGGGGACCTCCTCCCCCTGTATATACTCATAGGGTATCAAGTCTCTTCTTGGTGACCTATTATCCTTCCTCTGAGTGCCATCAGGCGTCCCCATCCAAGGGACATGGTCAAATATGGGGCACCAGAGTTTGTGTGAAAGTCAGATCTCCTTCTCCACTTAACGGTGGAGAATGTCCTGTCCATCGGCTAGTCTGGGTAGGGGTTCGAAGTTTACTGCTTATATTTTCCTTGGCTGGTGCCATAGTTTGAGGAGGACCCCAGGGCCCAGACCCGCCTGTAGTTTTCCAGAACCCACTGGATCCTTCTATTTCCTCATTCTCCCAGGCTTCTCACACCTAAAGTCTCAATAGGATGTCCTCCCCTCTGACCCACTTTCCTGGTAGGTAAAGTTTTTCATAGGGACATACCCTTTGGACTAGTGTCTCTATATAAGTGAGTATATACCATTTAACTCTTTTTGCTTCTGGGTGAACTCACTCATTATGATAATTTCTAGTTCGATCCATTTGTCCACAAATTTCAGAAATTCCTTGTTTTTAATAGCTGAGTAGTATTCCATAGTGTAAATATACCACAGTTTCTTTATCCATTCTTCTACTGAGGGACACGTAGGCTGTTTCCATGTTCTGGCTATTATGAATAAGGCAGCTATGAACATGGTTGAGCATATGTCCCTGTTGTGTGGTAGTGCATCTTCTGGGTATATTCCAAGGAGTGGAATAGCTGGGTCTTGAAGAAGCCCTATTCCTATTTTTCTGAGAAAGCACCAGATAGATTTCCAAAGTGTCTGTACTAGTTTTCATTCCCACCAGCAATGAAGGAGTGTTCTTCTCTCTCCACATCCTCGCCAGCATGTGGTGTCACTTGAGTTTTTGATCTTAGCCATTCTGATGGGTGTAAGATGGAATCTCAGAGTCGTTTTGATTTGCATTTCTCTGATGACTAAGGAGGTCGAGCATTTCTTTAAGTGTTTCTCAGCCATTTGATATTCCTCTGTTGAGAATTCTCTGTTTAGTTCCGAGCCCCATTTCCCTATTGGGTTATTTGGTTTGGTGGTGTTTAATTTCTTGAGTTCTTTATATATTTTGGATATTAGACCTTTGTCAGATGAAGGGTTGGTGAAGATCTTTTCCCAGTCTGTAGGCTGTCACTCCATGACTTTTCTTAAGGAAGATGGAGATCCATATGGGAAAGCACCTGTGCCTCAGCGTGCAAGCACACATGTTCATGTGCATATTCACACAGAAACACACACACACACACACACACACACACACACACACACCAACAAAGAGAATGGCAAAAGTTAGACAGAAGTGTCGGCAAGAGCGGCCACTATGTTAAAATAGCGCACTAATAAACAGAAACTGCCTGACACAAGATGTGTGAATACATGCAAACTGAGGCAATTTTAAGTCCTAAAATGCTTATGTGTGTTCATCCTGCTCACTTCTTTCCTTATCTTTATATGCAGACATTTGATGCCTTAACCCTCTTTGACATCCTCACACCGTAGTACTTACTAAGCACACGTTGGCTGAGTAGTACTTACTAAGCACACATTGGCTGAGTAGTACTTACTAAGCACACATTGGCTGAGTAGTACTTACTAAGCACACATTGGCTGAGTAGTACTTACTAAGCACACATTGGCTGAGTAGTACTTACTAAGCACATTGGCTGAGTAGTACTTACTAAGCACACATTGGCTGAGTAGCAGTGTTCCATTAACTGGGGTTACAGCGTGAAGGGAAACACACAGTCCACGATGTGACAAAGCCTAAGATGGAGACATGGAGATAGAGCATGGAATCCGAGTACTATTTCTAAAGTAAATATCTGAACATGAATTGTCCAGTGCAGTGGGACAACTTCAAACCAGGGTTCACCTGAAAGAAGGAGTGCAGATGGGGGAAGAGCAGAGAACACGGAGACACACGTCACCTCACTATAGGTAATGACTAAGAGACCCAGGATACAGGTGTCTACGCAGGCCACAAGTCACAGATTACATTACATGGGACCACAGAAAGGTATTTGATGCATGAAAAGAAGCTGAATGGTTGCGTGAGCAAATCCCCTCCCACCATCAGCCAGCACACCCGCGGACTAGCAATGGTTGTGTAGTACAGAGGTATGCAGATAGCCACAGAGCGGTCATAGGCCATCACCATGAAAAGGATGATCTCTACCCAACCAAAGAAGTGCTCAGCAAAGAACTGGCTCGTGCAGCCTGCTAGGGAGATGGTAGTGTTCTCAGAGACAGAGCGTCCACAATCAACTTTGGAGCAGTGACTGAAGCATAGATGACATCCAAAAAGGACAAGGAGAGGAGGGAGAAACACATGTGTGACCTCAGATTTGGACTCAGGGTTACAGTTACCACAGTCAGCAGGTTTCCCAACAGTGTAGCCAAGAACATGAGAAGAAACAAAAACAGAGAATATTTGCTTCAGCTCTGGGACTTTTGTGGTACTCAAAAGAATGAATTCAGTAACATTGTTTGGATTCTCCATTTGATGTGACCTGGTGAATCCTGCACTGGAGAATCTGCAAAAATGGAGTATTATTTCTAATTAGTAACTATGAGATTTATTGGTTAATTATTGGCACCCTGTTTCCCACCCTCCTGATCTTGCTTTGTTGGGATAACGTACACCTATTGCATCAAGTGGATATAAAGGTATAATAACCCTGTATCTTCAATTGTTGACTGCTGGGCTGGTGGTGCCCGGCTAACAGGATGTGTAAATGTTTGTCTCTTCCTCACCTGCCCCAAACGAAAAGGCAAGCTGCCTTGGGGGAAGCCATGAAGCCGTCAGTCTGGCCAAAAGACAACACTATTGAGCATAGACTGGATGCTGATTGCTTCAGAATGAGTAGCTGTGGAATTTCGCCCACTAAGCTAATAGCTTTTTGTATGAAAAAGAAGTGTGGTATTTGAGGGTGGAGCTGGGGTAGGAGAAGAGAGAAGAGAGAGGTAGAGAGAGAAGAGCCGAATGGGAGAAGAGCAGGGACGTAAAGCAGAAAGAGCCACTTGGAGACAGTGCCAGGGAAGTTAGGTTAAATTAGGTGGCTAGCTCGGAGACTGCGCCAGCAGAAAGGCCAGCGGTCTTTTACTATACGGAGGTCTCCATGTCTTTATGGTTAAACCCTGAGTGGAAGGAACCCAGAAAGCTCCCGCAATGCTTTTTCTACAACGGACTACGCACACTATCGTGTGTGATTTCATTTCAAGGCATGGATTTCAGATGCTAACAATAAAGTCTGATGCAGCGTCTGCCCTAGTCCCACAACACTACATCCTCCATATACATATGCATGCATACAAACATACATACATACATAATACTGCAGGAACACACAGCTTGTGTCATTGTTCAGTGACAAATACCCTGGTTTTATAAGATTATAGATGGCCTGAACGCAGCAGTATCATTATTAGCTAAAGGAAATAGTGTTTCATCATTAGCTAAGGAAATGGAGTTTTTAGCTGAGGAAATCTAAAATTACAGGTGGCCTGGACTCGGATCCCATGACAATAGCGTTGTCAGCTGAGCAAGCTGGAGGCTGATAATGAGAACAAACAAAGCTGTAGCAAACTAAGGAAAACAAGTTAAAAATTCTCCCTAGCCCCCATCTCAACCCTGCCCCTGGAAATTAGTGCTCTTATCTCACCCTACTTAGAATTTACCACTCTAGACGCCCTATTGCTAGCCTAGCACTCTTTAACTAACCATTGTCACTGAGTTCCACTTTTTGTAGAAGATATTTAAACCCTGAGTTTCTGGAGAACGGGACCTTTTCCATCTCCCCAGAGTTTAGTGGACCCTGACGCATCAGATTAATAAAGTCCTTTGCTTTGGCATTGACTCTGGACTCTGTCGTTCGATTGGGCTTCCAGGATAGATTCAGACAACCTGAGTTTATCAGTTTCAGTGTGAGCAGTGTTAGCGCTCTCAGGCTGAGAAGCTCGTTATTGACTGTTTGATGTTCACTCCCACAGAAACTGATCAGTAACAGCTATCAAAGCCACCATGAGTCAGGGCTGACTAAAGATACAATGCTGAGATCTATATATTTTTATATCTAATTTCTACAAAACTGTGAGAGGTAGCGGTGCATGACCCTGCACACATGTAATCTCAGCCTTGTTTAGTCTGAGGCAAGAGAACTATGAGATGAAGGCAAGTCTGCGATGTGTAGTGTGTCTCTGACGCAAAAGCGAAAACAAAGGCAAAAAATTATATAAGATAAAGGTAATTATCATATGACTTTTAGAAACAATAAATAAGGCTTTGAGAGGCCATGAAACTAAATCCTTTTATCAGATAAAACTATAGTACAATATACTAGGTAATATGTCCTTTGCCTTGTATAAGGATTCTGTCCTTCATAGTATTGCTTTCGTCAATATAAAAGAAATAACAGGCACTCTTCAAGCTACTCCAAAAGATAGAAATGCATTGAACATTACCAAATTCATTCTATGAGGCCATAGTCACGTTGATACCTAAACCTCACAAAGACTCAACAAAAAAAGAGAATTTTAGACCAATTTCTCTTATAAACATCGATGCAAAAATACTCAATAAAATACTTTCAAAATGAATATAAGATCAAAGATATCATTCACCATGACTAGGTAGGCTTTATCCCAGGCATGCAGGGATGGTTTAATATATGGAAATCCATCAATGTAATCCACCATATAAACAAACTGAAAATAAAAAACCACATGATCATCTCCTTAGATGCAGGAAAAGCATTTGATAAAATCCAACACGCATTCATGTTTAAAGTTTTAGAGAGATCAGGGATACAAGGCAAATACCTCAACATAATAAAGGCTATATACAGCAAGCCAATAGCTAAATTCAAGTTAAATGGTGAGATACTCAAGGAAATTCCTCTAAAATTGGGAACAAGGCAAGGAAGCCCACTCTCTCCATATCTCTTCAATATAGTACTGGAAGTTCTAGCCAGAGCAATAAGACAACAGAAGGAGATCAAGGGTATCCAAATGGGAAAGGAGGAAGTCAAATTATCCCTATTTGCAGATGATATGATAGTGTACATAAGTGACCCCCAAAATTCCACCAGAGAACTCCTACAGCTGATAAACACCTTCAGCAAATTGGCTCAAATACAAAATTAACTCAAAAAAGTCAGTAGCCTTCCAATATAATAAATGACAATCATGCAGAGGAAGAAATTAGGAAAACTACACCCTTCACATTAGCCACAAGCAATATAAAATATTTAGAAGTTACTCTAACCAAGCAAGTGATGGACTTGTTTGAAAAAAATTTCAAAACTCTGAAGAAAGAGATTGAAGGTGACATAAGAAAGTGGAATGATCTCCCTTGCTCATGGATTGGGAGAATTAACATAGTAAAAATGGCCATCTTACCAAAAGCAATTTACAGACTCAATGCAATCCCTATCAAAATACCTTCACAATTTTTAAACACATTGAAAGTTCAATTCTGAACTTCATATGGAAAAACAAAAAACTCAGAATAGCTAAAACAATCTTGTACAATAAAAGATCCTCCAGAGGAATCTCCATACCTGATCTCAAGCTATACTATAAAGCAACAGTAATTAAAACAGCATGGTACTGGCACAGCAACAGGCTGGTTGATCAGTGGAATCGAATCGAAGACCCAGATATGAATCCACACAAATATGGTCACTTGATTTTTGACAAAGAAGCCAAATCCATTAAATGGAAAGAGGATAGCATCTTCAACAAATGGTGCTGGTCTAACTGGAGGTCTACATGTTTAAAAAAATGCAATTGAACCCATCTTTGTCACTATGGACAAAACTCAAGTCCAAGAGGATCAAAGACCTCAACATAAAACGAGAGACACTAAATCAGTTAGAAGAAAAAGTAGGGAAGAGCCTGGAACACATTGGCACAAGAGACAACTTCCTGAACAGAATACCAACAGCCCAGGCCTTAAGGTCAACAATTAATAAATGGGACCTCATGAGGCTGAGAAGCTTCTGTAAGGCAGAAGACACTGTCAACAGAATAAAGAGACAGCCTACAGACTGGGAAAAGATCTTCACCAACCGTACATCTGATAAAGGTCTAATATCCAAAATATATTTTAAAAAACTCAAGAAATTAAACACCACCAAACCAAATAACCCAATTGAGAAATGGGGCTCAGGACTAAAAAGAGAATTCTCAACAGAGGAATATCAAATGGCTGAGAAACATTCAAAGAAGTGCTCAACCTCCTTAGTCATCAGGGAAATGCAAATCAAAACAACTCTGAGATTCCATCTTACACACATCAGAATAGCTAAGATCAAAAATTCAAGTGACACCACATGCTGGCAAGGATGTGGAGAGAGAGGAACACTCCTTCATTGCTGGTGGGAATGCAAACTAGTACAGCCACTTTGGAAATCTATCTGGTGCTATCTTAGAAAACTGGGAATAAGGCTTCCTCAAGACCCAGCTATTCCATTCCTTGGAATATACCCAGATGATGCTCCAGGACACAACAGGAACATTTGCTCACCATGTTCATAGCAGCCTTATTCATAATAGCTAGAATCTGGAAACAGCCTAAGTGTCCCTCATCAGAAGAATGGATAAAGAAACTGTGGTATATATATACTATGGAATACTCCTCAGCTAATAAAAACAAGGAATTTCTGAAATTTGTGGACAAATGGATTGAACTAAAAATGATCATAATGAGTGAGTTCACCTAGAAGCAGAAAGAGTCAAATGGTATATACTCACTTATATCTGGACCCTAGCCCAAGGGACATGTCCCATGAAAGGCTTCACTTACCAGGAATGTGGGACAGAGGGGAAGATATCCTACTGGGACTAGGTGAGAGAACCAAGGGAGAATGGGGAAATAGAAGGATACAGAGGGTCCCAGATACTTACAAGAAGAACATTATGATGGGCGGATCTGGGCCCAGGCGTCCTCCTCAAACTATGGCACCTGCCAAGGACAATACATGCAGTAAACCTTGAAGCCCTACTCAGATATCACCAATGGACAGGAGATTCTTCACATATGAGTGGAGAATGGGGTCTGACTTTTGCACGAACTCTGGTGCCCCATATTTGACCACGTCCCCTGGATGGGGAGACCAGGTGGCACTCAGAGGAAGGATAGCAGGCTACCAAGAAGAGACTTGATACCCTATGAGCATATACAGGGGGCGGACTCCTCCTCAGTCACAGTCATAGGGGAGGGGAATAAGGGAAAAATGGGAGAGAGGGAAGAATGGGAGGATACAAGGGATGGGGATAACCATTGAGATGTAACAAGAATAAATTAATAAAATATAAAAAATAAAAATAAGAAGAGACTTGATACCCTGTGAGCATATGCAGGGGGAAGAGGTCCCCCTCAGTCACAGTCATAGGGGAGGGGAGTAAGGGGAAAACAGGAAGGAGGGAGGAATGGGAGGATACAAGGGATGGGATAACAATTGAGATGTAATATGAATGAATTAATAATATATATACATATATATAAGAGAAATAACAGGCATATGAACATTTCAAGAGCAATATTCAATTATTCATCATGGATTTTTTTCACTGCTGTAAGCTTCATAGTTTCCTGCTGCCTCCATTGACATAGTCATCTTTTAACAAATCCATTAGTTTTTTTTTTCTTCTCATCCCTCACCTTTCCCCCATGACACCACTCATCACTGCCATCCGAGGTACGTGTTCCATACTTACTTTTTTAAAATGTTTATTTCCTTGTGGAGATATTTAATGAGTATTTATTACTTTCCATTAAGTGTCTAAAGTCATCTTTATACATTATAACTATTTCAATGTAATTTGCATGTGTGTAATAACAACTGGTAAAGAAAAAAATGGCCATGAATTTGAAATAGAGCGAAAAAGGTAGAGTACACAGGAAAGGTTAAAGGGAGGAAAATGGGAAGGTTATGTAGCTGTATTTTAATTTAAGTATAATTAAAACTGAATTCATTCAAGGAAAGCTGAATTGGAGTGTAGACAGGAAAGTGCCACATCAGAATTTAAATGTCTCCTGGTATCCTGCTCCTGTTATTGCACTTGGTATCTCTTGCCTTTAACACTCCAGTCCATAGACAGGATGTGGCCAAACTCAAGACCTGAATCCCACCTCGGCTTATCAGTTCAGTGTTGAGCCACTGCCCCCACACAATCTTTATAAATTGGTTTAAAAATAATCTTGCTGCAAAATGTTGGTCGCTCAGAGCTCTCCATTCTGAGGACAAAACCATGAAAATAAGTAA
This sequence comes from Acomys percivali, assembly GCA_907169655.1. Classification (NCBI taxonomy): domain Eukaryota; kingdom Metazoa; phylum Chordata; class Mammalia; order Rodentia; family Muridae; genus Acomys; species Acomys percivali. The sequence continues at coordinate 144,858,313 of OU015745.1, read as the reverse complement.
AACAGGTGACTTCCTAACACATTTAAAACAAAATTGTACTTTGCAATTTAATTGTTTTAATAACTTCAAATACCATCTCTCAAACCAATTTTCACCAAGTAAATTTAAAGCACCGCTAGTTTCAGTTTGTTGCCAGTTTTGTGACCTGTAAGAACTACTCACTTGATGATTCAATCAAGTAAAAGGTAAAGATTGTGTAAGTACATTGTCTAAGTCCATCTTGAGGGAAAGTCCAGTGCCCGCAGAGGGTTTCGTGCCAACTCCGCTAGAGAAGGGTTAGGAATAAGAATACAGGGCGGCAACCAGGCACCCTGAGGAAGTGATGGTTCTAGAGGTAGAGTTCCTCAGGGCTTCAGAGTAAGATGAATGACAGATGCTCTGAGCATCTCATTACCTGCAGAGGAAATAGCTCTGTGGTTTGGAAAGGACACGAATTTTTCTACATAGATATTTTCAAAAGGCAGCCAGCTAAATGCCTCTCAAAAAAATCATGGTGCCTATACAGTTTGGCTCTATTTTTATCTTAATTCGTAAACTGCCTCCAAACCACATATTATAAGGAACACTGTTAGCATATCATCTCTTAGGTGATGGACCTGTGGGGAAAGAGGGCAGAGGGCAATTTGCTGAAAGCACAGATTTCTAGGGTGTGCATGTTTGCCTCGTTTTAATCATGTTCCTATGTGGCCATGTCTCCACTGACTGAAGATCTTATCACTTTACTGGTAATTTCCCGTCTACCCATAGAAGGGAAATGATGAGTTTCCCATAGGCAGAAATAAACTGGAACAAGGCCAAGATGATTCTCTACAAAAAATCCAAATTCATAGATCATAGTAGAACCCATTCAGTTACTTATTCAAAAACTAAGATATGCTCTTCATTTAAAGAATGATCACAATTGGTCTATCCAACTGAAAATGAATGAAGGAGAGGGAAATTTTTGCCAGAGTTACCTAGCAAGTACCATGCAATAATATATTCTATCCTGTTCACTGACACTCTTACTTTTTAAGATTATTATCTAAATACATGTCAAAAGCGAATATCATTCTCCTATGAGGCTTTAAAAAACATATCACATTTACTTTTAGGAATTTTTTGACATTTTATACAATGTATTGTGATCATATTTATACTGTTACCTTCTGTTTTTCCCTCTCCTACCCCTTCTAAGCATAATTATCTTAACTAGCCCCTCTAGCTAAACACCATTCCTCAACATATCCCAAATATTACTTCCCCATACTATTCCCAGAACCTGACTATGCTATTTCTTCACTAGATACAGTCATATGGCAGCAGTATTTGAGATATACTAAGGAACGCCTTAATATTCTTTGGAACATCTGGCTTGCTTACATCTCTTCAGTCATTTCTAATTTCTAATTTTGCTTTTAATTTGTCTACTTCATCTCCTTACTCATCCACTAAGAATTTTGTGTATCTCATAGGACCCAGTCATTGGCCTTGGTTTTCTACTTGAAATCATCCCTTCTATCTTAAAGTAAAAAATATTTTCTCAATACTGCTTCTTATTCCTCATTTTTCATAATTTCTATCTAATCATAAGACAAAGCTATATTTGACCATGTCCCCTGGAGGGGGAGACCTGGTGGCACTCAGAGGAAGGACAGCAGGTCACCGAGAAGAGACTTGATACCCTATGAGCATATACAGGGAGAGGTAACCCCTCTGAGGAACAGTCATAGGGGAGGGGAATAAGGGGAAAATGGGAGGGAGGGGAGAATGGGAGGATACAAGGGATGGGATAACCATTGAGATGTAACAAGAATAAATTAATAAAAAAATTTTAAAAAACGAAAGAAAGAAAGAAAGAAAGAAAGAAAGAAAGAAAGAAAGAAAGAAAATAATTTACTTTAGAGTCTGTTGACATGTTTAACTGTCACCAGAAGTACATTTAGTGCTGACTGTGCTTTATCTTTGTGGATAAATGTCATATATATATATATATATATATATATATATATATATATATATATATTCAAACACTAAGGTAGACCAGACAGTTACACTCCAAAAACAAGTGTTCTAAGATCTGCCATTGCTGTATGTTCAAATTGTAGATGAAATATCTCACTGAACAGTGAATTTGAGAAAAGGAATATTTATGGGAAGCATGACTAGGGATGCTACAGTGAAAGAATCTTCGATTCTTGAACTTATACACCTTTTTTTGTTATTGTTTTGTTTGGTGATTGCAATGGGCTCCTAGGAACTTTCTTAAAATGTATTGTTACAAGTGAGAAGAGACTAGTAAGAAAGAAGAAAGAAAGAAAGAAAGAAAGAAAGAAAGAAAGAAAGAAAGAAAAGACATCTTCCTCCAAGAACAAAGGGAATCACTGAATGTACCAATTCCTTACCCTTATGTATAAGCATACCACAAATTATGGAACTTTCATAGACAAATGGAGAACTGCGAGTTAGAAACTAGATTTGAATCCTGAAGCTGACTTGATATATGATTTGAGGAAAACATATTAATAACCTTCTCAGCTTCACTTTTCTTCTTTGTAAGATGCATATAATGTCTTTAAAATGAACAGTTTAGAAGCTTGCTTATATCATCTACCTACATTAAGTGTCTGGTAGATGATAACATATTTAGTATAAACATATGAAACAGATATTGCACAAGAAAATTATTGGTAATATTTTAGTATGATTAAATGGAAGAATAATTACTCATGTTGCTACAAATCTTATGCCAGTACTAATGAGAGAAAATTACCTATCCTTTATATTAAAAAAAAAACAAACTTCAAGCTATGAGAATATTTGAAAAAACTAAGAAGAAACTAGGAATAATTTCAAATTTTCTCCTTTATATTTTATTCTAGGCAAGAGACAGGTTAGAAATCATTACTTCTTTTCGTATACTTGCTTGTACTAGTTTTTATTATTTTTATATAAATAATACAAGATACAAATGAAGTTAAAAAGAAGTCAACAAAATTGATTTTGTTTATAAACTGTCTAGTCTCCATTTATTGATTTTTTTTTGTATTACAACAAACTATGCAACACTTATTTAAAGCATGATAAAAAAGCCAGCGCCACTCAAGTAACAACGATATGAAGCAACTAAATAAGTAATGGTGACCCTCTAGAGAAAAAACATACTCCAGAATAATTAAAACTGTGTTCTTGGCATTTTCTATTAGAAATACAAAATCTACAAACATCAACTTTTGACTACAAACACACATTTAAAGCTATTAAAGACACATAGACGATCTAGTCACTGCTAAGTGCCCAAAAATGTTATTGGAAGTTTTGTTTTCCTTATATGATGGTGATCTGTGAAGTTTGTTAATTCTCTTCCATGGTTTACCACAAAGATAATCCTATTTGTTTAGATGCATTACTACCTTCTTGTCATTTGGGACAGGCTAAGTTACACTCCTCTTCAACAAACTCTTCATGGCATTTTTCACCTCTGTGTTTCTTGCTGTGTAAATGATGGGGTTTAGCATGGGGGTGAAGATGGCAAAGAACACAGTCACCAGCTTGTCCACAGGATAGGTGGTCACAGGGCGCATGTAAGTAAATATGCAAGGCACAAAGAAGAGAACAACCACAGTGAAGTGAGAGCCGCATGTGGAGAGGGCTTTGCGCCTCCCTTCAGAAGTGTGAGATTTCAAGGACTGCAGGATCACTATGTATGAGATGAGGAGCATGGTAAATATGAGCAAGCACATGGCCCCACTGTTGGCAGCCACTATGATGCCTAGCCTGTGGGTGTCTCTGCAGGCAAGTTTCAACAATGGGAAGAGATCACACATGAAGTGATCGATGATATTGGGGCCACAGAATGGCAGATTGATCATAAAAAATATTTGCATGGTGGCATGCAGGATCCCTCCAATCCAGGCCACCACCACCAGGAGTCTGCAGAGGCTTTGGCGCATAATGGTCATATAATGCAGAGGTTTGCATATGGCTACGTAGCGGTCATAGGCCATCACAATGAGGAGTATAATCTCCGATCCTCCCAGGAAGTGCTCCACAAAGAGCTGAGTCAGACAGCCACCCCGGGATATGGTTCTCCTCTGGTAGAGCAGGTCAATTATCATTTTAGGGGTGGTGACCGAGGTGTAGAAGGCATCTATGAAGGACAAGTAAGTGAGAAAGAAATACATAGGAGCTGAAAGGCTGGGGCTCAAGGAGATGGTGAGGACAATGAGCAGATTAGCCAACACGGTAAATAGGAAAACAAACAAAAACACAATGAACAGTATTTTCTGCAAGTGTGGATTCTGCGTGAGACCCAAGAGAACAAATTCAGTCACATTACTGGGAGGACTACGGGGCTCCATTCAGGATATAAAGTCTTCCCAAGACCTGAGCTCCCTACAAAAACATAAAGGTAGATCATTAATCCTGAATACATGACAGTCTGATGTTCATACTACAGGAGGAGTGCTTTTGTTAACTGGAGCTTATTTTTATTATTTTTTTGTATTCTATTTTATCTTGTACTCTCTTCATTTACTAATTCTATAGGCTACAACACATCTATAGGGCAATAGTTGCTATGTAGTTTATAGAAAAAGTGCTGATCTATGTATAGACTCTTCTATTTCCAAACTCCATGCGATAGTTGTGGGTTCCTCCCAGGCTTTGCGTGTCTGAGCTCTCCCTTGAGTCTGTACATTTCTATAAGATGAGACATGTTTCATAAGCTAAAAAGTGCTCATCCATGTAAAGATTATTCTTGCTTCCTTGAATTTACATTTGCTCACACAGATGTGACAGTGAAAGAAAGACATGGTTTAATGACTCTTACATTCACTAATTCACCCCAAACATGGTTACCTGCATAAAACCTGCCTAAGTGCAACCAGACAAATATACGCTGTACAGGAAGGAGGTTCCCATCCCGTACTGGGGAATTACTGGCAATTGCAGCTGGAGGAAAGAGAATTATTATTTTTTT
>OU015745.1:144828378-144845651 GCA_907169655.1 Acomys percivali | reverse complement strand
TAATAATAATAATAATAATAATAATAATAATAATAATAATAATAATAGATGTAAATCCTGGGTGAGACAAGATGGCAGTTTCTAAGGGAGTTGGAAGGACAGAATAGGGAATAAATCAGATCCATGAATAAATAAAAACAAAAATTTTAAAAACATTAGTAAAATTACTTAAATAAATATTCAGCACAGCTTTTTCTAAATGTCTTTAACTAAAAAAGGCTCTCAACCCCATTATAGGTATCCTTGAGAGGCTTATACTCTAAATAAGTCTTCTGTACAGGATTCTTGGGGGAAGGAAAAGCATATTTCAGTGATGTTTGTAGAGTTCATTTTAATCTAATAAGATAAATCTTCTGAGTTATAGAGGTCTCATAAAAAACTGTAAGACTTATGTTAAAAAGTTGGATGCTTAAAAGTGAAATGCACAAAGAATTTTGTCCCTTAAAACATCTAGTGTAAGAGAGAGACTAAAAAAATAAAATAACCTAAAACTATCTATACAAATGACAAATGAGACAGCTTATGAAAAATAGTGCAGATGGCAAAGGACAAAGGGAAAGGGTTAGAGAGGGAACAAGGGTTGTAGGGTTATGTCTTCAGGGCAACAGTGGGAATTAAAAACACACACTTAGATGCTCAGCTCTTCATTGTTGCCACAAAACATTTAAGAGAAATAATTTTTAGAGAAGATGAGTTAGTTTAATTTATTGTTTCAAGAGGACTGTCCAGTAGTGTATGGCTTCATTGCTATGGACTCGTGATAATACAGAATATCATGACTACATAAAGAAAGATATCCTGAAAGCAATATTATGCTCATAATAAGAGGATCCTGATACATTTCTTGTTCCATCCAAGTGTCAGCTGACCAAATGGCGCTCCCTAGGCCCAGGGTGTAATTCAACTCTCAGATGCTGTCCTACATGCCAATCAACTCTGGACATACCCAGAAGTGAGATGCACTAATTTCATAGGCATCTCAAAACACAAACAAGAATTGACATTAACATATACCTAACTAGGTTACAAAACAAAACAAAACCAGCTTCCAAGGAGCTACAGAAACCTCAGCCACAGAACTTCTCAAGTTAGATTCACTCATCTAAAGCCTTGCATTTGAACCGGATGTGATTTCTTATGAATTTTCAAAGTAACGTGTAGAGAACAGAGATGAGTTTACAATACATATGAGAGGATAGGTATTTCTGAAAAGAAAGAAGATTATACAAGATTAAATTCCCTGAAGAGCACATTCTGATTCCAGTGCTTCTACAGAATATTGCCATCCTCCTATCAAGAGCCAGAGTCTGTTTACTGGAACACTCTGTACAGGAGGTGGCCACATCAGGCCCCATATCCGCTGCTGCTAGGAGTCTCAGCTCGATGACCCCCTACATAGACAGGCTGAATCCTCCCCTATCCCAGGTTCCTGACACTTACCAAAGATGTCCCCACCTCTGATTTCTATTCCCTTGCTTGGCCCTCTCTCCCGCCTTCTCACTACTCCTAACCCTCACCCCTGCCCTCTGCCCCATCCCCTCTCTTGCTGAGGTCTCTCTATCCACCCACCTCCAAGCCTGCTTTTCCCCCTTCTGAGTGAGATTCAAGCACCCTCCCTTCGGCCCTTCCTTGAGTCTGTGGATTGTTGCATGTTTTATATTTTATAGGTATAACCACTTATAAGTGAGTATGTACTTATACAGGACCACCTAATGTCTTTTGGGGTTTGGGTTACCTCACTCTGAATGATATTTTCTACTTCTAACCATTTTCCTGCAAATTTCATGATGTTCTTGTAATTCATAGCTGAATAGTATTCCATTGTGCAAATGTACCACATTTTCTTTATCTATTCTTTGGATGAGGGAAATCTGCATTGTTTCCAGATTCTGGGCTTTTACAAATAAAGCTTTTATGAGCATAGTTGAGCAAGTGTCCTTGTAAAGATCTTTTGGGTGTATGCCCAGGAGTGGTATAGCTGGATCTTGAGGTAGAACTATTCCCAACTTTTTGAGAAACCAACAGATTGATTTCCAAAGTGTTTGTATAACTTTGCACTACCACCAGCAAAGGTAGAGTGTTCCCCTTGCTCCAAATTCTTCCTACCATGTTCTGTCACTTGAGATTCAGATCATAGCCACCCTGATGGTTGTAAGATGAAATCTCAGAGTAATTTTGATTTGAATGTCCCTGGTAACTAAGGACACTGAACATTTGTTTAAGTGTTTTTTGACCATTAGATATTCCTTTGTTGAGAATTCTCTGTTTAGCACTGTACTGTATTTTTTAATTGGTTTATATGGTTTGTTGGTGTCTAATTTCTTGAGTCCTTTATATATTTTTATATTAGCCCTCTGTCAAAAGTAAAGTGTATGAAGATATTTTAAATTCTGTTGGCTGCCATGTTGTCCCATTGACAGTGCCCTTTGCCTTACAGAAGTTTTTCAGTTTCATGATGTCCCATTTATTAATTGTTGATCTTAGTGCCTGAGCTATTCTGTTTGTGAAGTTATCTCCCATGTCAATGAGTTCAGGGGTATTCCCCCACTTTCTCTTCTATTATATTTAGTGTATCTGGTTGAGGGCTTTGATCTACTTGGACTTGAGTTTGTGTAGGACGATAAATATGGATCTATTTTCATTCTTCTACGTGCAGACCTCCGGTTAGACCAGCACCATTTGTTGAACATGCTTTTTTCTTGATTGTATGGCTTTGGCCTCTTTGTTAAAAATCAAGTGTCCACAGGTGTGTGGGTTTATTTCTGGGCCTTTGATTTCAATTCCATTGATCAATCTGTCTGGTTCTATGCCAATACCATGCAGTTTTTATTACTATTGCTCTATAGTACAGCCTAAAATTAAGGATGGCGATACCTCCAGAAGTTCTTTTATTGTACAGGAATGTCTTTGCTATTCTGGGGTTTTGTTTTTCCATATTTAATTGAAATTTTTAAGGTCTGTAAAGAATTGCGTTAAATCTGATTATTGTTTTTCATAAAATGGCCATTTTTAATGCTAATCCTACTGATCCATTAGCATAGAAGATCTTTCAACTTCTGATGTCTTCTTCAGTTTCTTCAGAGACTTGAAGATCTTGTCATACAGGTATTTTACTTACTTGGTTAGACTTATGCTAAGATAATTTATATTATCTATGACTATTGTGAAGTGTATTGTTTCCCTAATTTCTTTCTCAGCCCATTTATCCTTTGTATACAGAGGGCTACTGATGATTTTCTCTATGTAGCCCTGGCTGTCCTGGAATTCTCCCTGTATAGCAGGCTGGGTTCAAATTCAAAAAACTGCCTGTCTCTGCTTCACCAGTGCTGGGATTAAAGGTGCATGCCACTACTGCCTGGCTACAAAAACTCCTTTCTACATCCATAATAATGAACACCTGTAATCCTAGCACCCATGGAGGCATCAGCAGGCAGACCTCTGTGAGTTCAAGACCGGCCTGGTCAAGGCCAGAGAGTCCAGGAAAGCCAAGACTACACAAAGAAACCTTGTCTTGAAAAAAACAAAACAAAACAGAATGACCACACTACAATCCACAGACCTAAAGAAGCTAGTAACAAGGAGGACCCTAGGAAGGATGCTCAATTCTCATTCAGAAGGACTACTGAAGAGAGGTAACAGGACAGGAGCCTACCATAGATGAGCTCTGAAAGACTCCACCCAGCAGGGGACCCAACAAGATGCTGAGATTCACAGTCAGACTTTGGAGTAGAGCACAGGAAGTGTTATGGAAAAGTGGGGGAACAGAGTGAACAAGTTAACAAGAAGATCAACAGAGCTAACAAATCTGGGCCCAAGTGGGCCTTTGGAGACTGATGAACCAAATAAGGACCATGCAAAGAGAGGACCTACACCCCCTGCTCATAGGTAGCTGATAGGCAGCTCAGTCTCCAGATGGGTCCCCTCTTAATGGAAGCAGCGCTATCTCTGCCGTGGACTCTGTTGCCATCTCTTTGATTACTTCCCCATAGAGGGCAGCCTTGCCAGGCCACAGAGAAAGAGGATGCAGGCAGTCTTGACGAGACTTGATAGGACGAGGTCAGTTGGTAGGGGAGTAGGGCTCCCCCTTTCCAAGGACTAGAGGACTGGGGTAGGAGAAGGGATGGAGATGATGAGGATGTGACTGAGAGGAGACAAGAATGGGGCCAGTATTGGGATGTAAAGTCAATAAATATTAAAAATAAATTTAAATTAAAAAATGAATCTTTGAGGTTCTGTCTGTCAGATCATTGGGTGATTTATCTGTGAAAAGATGTAAAAATATTATCATAGGTAGAGACTATATTTGCATTTTATATAACATATCTGCAATATGATTATACTCTATGAGCCCTTAAAACCAGTAAATAACATCAATTGTAACAGACACAGTTTGATTGTTCTATAAATACTCAATCCTAATTTATCTGAATCTCAAACTTACTTAAAGAGTGATAAATTTACTCCATTCATGAAAATCAAAAAGGCAATGTTTTTAAACATATACATATAATCAAGTATACACACACACACACACACACACACACACACGCACACACACACACACAAACATAATACAACAATTGGATTTTTTTTTTTTTTTGGTTTTTCAAGACAGGGTTTCTCCTGTAGTCCTGGCTGTTCTTAACTCCCTTTGTAGACCAGGCTGGCCTTGAACTCACAGAGATCAGTCTGCCTCTCAGAATGTTGTCTTTATACTTCAGAGAAGTAGAAGTTATCAACAGCTATCCAAGGCAGAGTAGAAGATTGGACAGGAAGACGAGATAACTGAAAAGGACAAATGCCAAGCAAGAATGTCTGTAATCATCCTGAATTAAGAACCATTGGTGAACAATTTGTGGGACTAGAGTTAGACTGAGTATACTGAAAGTCCAGGTGTTCCATAGTCCCTGAGATACCACTCAGAAGGTGACCTAGGAGGGGTGAGAAAATTAATTAAAGAACCCTAACCAAGCAAGTGAAGGACTTGTTTGAAAAAAAATTCAAATCTCTGAAGAAGGAGATTGAAGATGACATCAGAAGATGGAAAGATCTCCCTTGTTCCTGGATGGGGAGAAATAACATAGTAAAAATGGCCATTTTACCAAAAGCAATTTACAGACACTGTCAACAGAACAAAGTGACAGCCTACAGACTGGAAAAAATTCTTCACCAACCCTACATGTGACAAAGGTCTAATATACAGAATATATAAAGAACTCAAGAAATGAAACATCACCAATCCAAGTAACCCAATTAAGAAATAGGGCTGAGAATTAAACAGAGAAGTCTCAACAGAGGAATATCGAATGATTGAGAAACACTTGAAGAAATGTTCAACATCCTTAGTTATCAGAGAAATGCAAATCAAAATGATTCTGAGATTCCATCTTACACCCATCAGAATGACTAAGATCAAAAACTCAAGTGACACCACATGCTGGCGAGGATGTGGGGAAAGGGGAACACTCCTTCATTGTAGGTGGGAGTGCAAACTTATACAACCACTTTGGAAATTAATCTGGTACTTTCTCAGAAAACTGAGAATAGGGTTACATCCCACTCCTTGGAATATACCCCAAAGATGCTCCACCACACAGCAAGGACACATGCTCATCCATGTTCATAGCAGCCTTATTGTAATAGCCAGAAGCTGGAAACAACCTCGATGTCCCTCAGTAGAAGAATGGATAAAGAAACTTTGATACATTTACACTATAGAATACTACTCAGCTATTAAAAACAAGGACATCCTGAAATTTGCAGGCAAATGGATGGTACTAGAAATGATCATCCTGAGCAAGTTAACCCAGACCCAGAAAGATACACTTGGTATATACTCATAAGTGTACACTAGCCCAACAGAGATGTCCCCTGATAGTCTTCACTTAGCTAATGATTAGGATAGATATTGGGACTTCCTATTAGGACTCTAGGCGAGAGAGGTAAGGAAGAATGGGGAAATAGAAGGATCCAGAGTGTCCTAGAAACCTACCAGAATACCATTAAGGCTGGCAGATCTGGACCCAGGCTAGTCAGCTCAAACTACTGTACCAACCAAGGACAATGGATGCCCTAAATTTAGAACCTCTATCCAGATCTAGCCAATGGACAGTGCATTCTCCACAATTGTATGGAGAGCAGGGACTGACTCAGACATGAACTCTGGTGCCCCCTATTTGACCTCTTCCCATTGTGGGGAGACCTGGTGACACTCAGAGTAAGAGTAAGCAGTCTACCAAGAAGAGGCCTGATAGGCTGCGATATTATAGTGGGGGACAAGGTCCCCTTTTGTCACAGACCTAGGGGAGGGGATTAGGATAAAAGAGTGAGGGAGGGGGAATGGGAAGGAATAACAATTGAGATGTAATCTGAATAAATTACTTAAATAAAGAAAGAATTTTGCTTCCAAGAACCTTTATGCTTTTGCTTCAAAGAAAAGAAAATTGGCAAAACTATGGGTCAAATGTTAGTGCTTATCAGTAGAAAAGATGATCATCTGTCTAAAGAGGAATTTATACCTCAGAGGTCTTTGAGGATCCTACAGAGCAGAATTGTGAATTGGTGTCAGCATCTATGACAGAAAATAAGTCCTAGTCACAGGAGCTGTTTGAACATGGAAAGATACCTTCCATCTTAATGTTTCTCCAGTTCACCTATAGACGACTTAAAATTATTATTTCTACAACTGTACATTCCATAAATATCTTGATATTAAAAATATTCTTAAGAATGCCACTGTTGCTCCAAACTATTGAAAACTACCAATTTGTGTAAATAGTACAAAATTATAAATTTTGTCAACATGCTATATAAAGAAGGAAATCAATATTAGACATATTTGGAGACTTCAATTTTAAAAATTGCTTAACAAGTAAATTATTGAAGAATATAAAACTGTAAATATTTAATAAATATTCTAAAATGGCTATTTCTCCCTCACCACAGGAATTCTGGTCTCTGATCTGTCTTCCCGTCTCCTAGAGCAGTGTCTTGGGAAGTGTGCTCTCTGTGCCGCTAGGGTCCATCTTGGCCACTTTCCATCACTGATTTTTTCTGAAGTGTTGACTTCTTCTACTAAGAAAACATTTATATTTTCTTTCATCTGCAACATTCTTTTCTTCTTATGGAATCATAATTTGTTTATAACCCCCCAAATATTAGCTCTTTCCTTCTCAAATATTCTTGGATTTCTGTTTGAAATTCTTCTATAGCATCATGTTTAGGGACTGAACACTGCTGTGTAATAGATGAAATGTGGCTTCTTGGCAAAAGTTAAGCAAAATTCTGTGTGCCAACTAAATATAAGATCTTGTAGAATTCATTTATTTTATCAATCTGCAAGAAAAATTTATGTCTTGTTCTGAAAACACCGTATCAAAAACAGTTCAGGAAAGAAAATATTTTAGGAGTAATATGCGAAGAGAAATATATAACATATAGAATATGCATAATTTGAATCATCTTTATTTGTATTTGAGTAGAATTATTTCTCTTGGTTATACAAATTTAAATTTTATCTATTTTTAGATCCCTCTGTCTTCTACTTTATCAGTAATGGGTGAGGAAATTAACACACTCAGTCTAAAATAAACATCAATGTAAAAATCTAAAGAAAACTTTTGGTTATATTGTGATGAAAGGTACACATGGTATTTTTATGGAAGTCACCTCGTTTTCTCTCCATTAGTATACAGCAAGCACCTGACCCTAAAAGAATTATCTATAGGCAAACTAGGCCAATCAGGTTTTATCTGCCAAGAAATTCAAGGAGTTCCTTAGATTCTATACTGGCTACTAACACGCCTATCTTAAAATAAAATAAAATGAAAACAGAGAAGGGAAGGGGCTATGATGGGGATGTAAAGTAAATAAATAAGTTAATTAATTTTTAAAAAGTTGTGAGAGGCAACTCTGGTTCCCTGAAGAACAGTGCTCACAATGCCTGATTTAGCTCTCCAGCCACCTGCCCTCCATTTTTTGTATGCTCAGTTTCTATAGGCAGGAAGCCATGTTTGTAAGTATTATAAATATATTTGAGAGAAGTGTTTTGGGCAAAAATTATTTTTGTACCATATTTTTGGTTAACAAACACTACCAATTTTGAGGAAAAAACAAAACAAAAGGCTATAAATTTGAAGGGGTTGAGGGAGGAGTGTATGAAAGACTGTAGAGAGAGGCAAAAGAAAGGAGAAATTTTATAATCAAAGTACACATTATAATCAAAAGTTTAAGAACTTATCTGTTTTAGGAGAGCTTGGAAGGTGGATAAACTGATGCAGAAATGTAGAAAAGATGGAAACAAAAATGATAACCAAACAGTAAGAGCCAAAGCCAAGCCATACAGAAACAGCAGTGATGAAGTGCTGTGCCTGCTCGACTGTGTACATCTCCTGCGTCCTGATGAGCTTTCCAGGCGCTGGCATCTGTGTGGCAGAACCATTTCTTTCAGAGTTAAGTTTTCCTATTTTTACCTTTTTATTTAATTTTTTCCTGCAATTTATTTTGATCATATTCATTCTCTTCCCTTATCTCCTCCCAGAGCCCCTCTCCTTCCATTACCAATCAATGCCCTGGTCTTTCTCTCTTTCTCTCTCAAGACTAAGAAAGGAAAATAAAGAATATAAAATTGCAAAATCAAGTTGAAAATTACACAAAAAATGTGTCGGGAGTCCTATTATGTGCTGACTAACTTCTGAGAATGAGCTTTCCCTATCGTTTGGTTGATATGATAAGTGCTGCTCCATTGAAGAAAATTCATTTTCCCTCTCCCAAAAGCTAATCACTTTTAAATAGCTTCTCGGTTAGGATTTGGGGCCCATTTTCCCTGCTCTGTGCTGAGATTTAGTCTGGTTTTAGTTTGTACAGGTCCTATGCATGCTCTCTATCTTCTGAGTTCACTGTGTATCTGTCCTGTTGTGTCTGGAAATTTTTGTTTCCATGAATTCATCCACCAGTTCTGGTTCTTAAGATCTGTCTCTTCTTCTGCATAGATACATGAACCTTGAGCGAGAGATGTGTTCCAAAGTTTGTTATTGGCTGTCCTTTGTCCAGCCATGAGTATTTCTATTAGTTACCATTCACTTCAAGAACAGGCTTTTCTTATGATGGTTAATTGATGCACTGATCCTTGATTCATTAAGTATCAGTTTATTGCTATGTACATATATCCAGATAATGGTTTTCCTGTAGGCCCCATGACCTATCTGGCCTCAGGTGACCCGATTAATAATGTCATGTATTGGTACCATTCATGAAGTAAGCATGAATGGACATGTTGGTTAATTCTGTGGGGTCTCTAGAATTCTTTTGGTTATTTTTCATAGGAGATACATATTGACAAACACTTATGGGAACTTTCCATCTTCTTTCCCAGGGCTGATTAGCATAAAGTGACACTCAACCCAATAAGAAAAAATATACATATAAGAATGGGTCAACCATTATTAACTCTCAAAATATCAAGAAGTGATTCAAATTCTATAGCAAATTGCAAAGAGCTCCAGTGAAATAATGGAGTCATAACAGACAGGGGTCAATAGTAGTTCTGGGAAGATTTTCCTTCTGTCCATCTTAAACTCTGCCTGTTACTGAAGTCACTATCACAAATCAATATTTCTTTATATATAGATTGAAAATTTTTTATGCAAATATCTATAACATTTTTAATTTCATTCAGAATTTTTGAAAACATGAAATTAAAAGTCAATATTGAAACTTGTGATTTTGGTTGCATTCTTTTAATTAACAGATTCTACATAAATATAAAATTCAATTCTCTTTAATTTACAAATATAATTATTTCCAACTCAACAACTCAAGGACCATCCCTAATAGAAAAGGGAAAACAACATTCCCTAAACCCCAATGCCAGTTCTGGAGAATTACATAAGCTCATTATAGGTAATACACATACTGTAGTATTTGTCTGAAATTTTTGATTTTTTACTCTTTATACTAATTTTGATAAAATGTACATTTATTAATTTTCATTGGAAACCATTATCAGTTTCCTCCACACTTTACGTATTGCATTTTTCATATCCTTATTCCTAAAAGTGTAAATCATAGGATTAAGCAAGGGGGTTAGCATGGTGTAAAATATTGCTATCATTTTGTCAAAGGAGAAAGCAGTGTGAGGTCTTGCATATATAAATATGCATGGGACAAAGAACAAGACCACAACAGCAATGTGGGACCCACAAGTAGACAGAGCTTTCCATCGCCCTTCAGAGCTGTGGGATCTCAGAGAGAGCAAGATAAAACCATAAGACACAAGCAACAAGAAGAAGATTATGATGCAGATAAACCCACTGTTGGCAACCACCAAAAGGCCAAAGATATGAGTGTCAGTGCAGGCAAGCTCCAGTAATGGGAACAAGTCACACATAAAGTGATCAATGACATTGGGTCCACAGAAAGGCAGCTGCAAAGTGAAGATAATTTGTACAGTAGAATGTAAGAATCCTCCTGCCCAGGCGACTCCCACCAGAGTGCCACAGAGCCTCCTAGTCATGATGGAAGAGTAGTGTAGGGGCTTGCAAATAGCCACATAGCGGTCATAGGCCATGGCTGTCAGGACAATCATCTCGGCCCCACCAAAAAAGTGTTCAGCAAAAAGTTGTATCATGCATCCTTTAAAGGAGATGATTTTTCTCTCATAGAGGGAATCCACCATCATCTTGGGTGTCATGGCAGAGGAGAAGCTTGCATCCAACAAAGACAGGAAAGACAGGAAGAAATACATGGGGGAGCTCAGGAGTGCAGGGCTACAGACAATGGTCACAACAATCATCAAGTTGCTTACGATAGTTGCAAGGTAAACAAATAAGCATATGATAAATATTAGCTTTTGAAAATTTGGATTCTGTGAAAGTCCCAGAAAGACGAATTCACTTATGAAACTCTGGTTTTGCATGGTTTCGAAGAAAGAGGTGAATACCCAATAGACAGCATATAATTTATCAATGATGATAAACATTTGCTTCAATCCAGTTTAAAGTTTTATACTCAACAGTAGTTTTTTAAGGCTGGTTTCAAAATTGTTTTCATTTTTAAATTTTCATTGAGAACACAAAAAACAGAAAAGTTTTCAGAGTGATAGTCAAAGATCAGTCAAATTGAGGCAGAGAAAAATTATGCAATACTTAAAACCTACAGCTCTCTATACATGGAAAAGGAAACAGCTACTTGTTGTGATGAAGAATTGTCCAGGTAAAAGTATGTGCTCAGCTCCTATAATTATCATATATCAGTATTGAAAGTGTAATGATGTTTCCTATGGTAACTGTGCCATTATCAAACTCAGTTATTAAGTAACCTAGTAAAACACCTTTCCAGAGAAACATTTTCCATTCATTTCCATTTATGCACACAGATGAAAAGAATGAGTTCTCCTTATACATATTACTGGCATGTTGCAATCAAGAAGCACACGTTTGTGAATATATGTATATGCCCACACCTGTTTGTTAAAAATAGGTAAGCAAGAGAATATTATTTTAAATGCTTAAAAACAACCCTGGTATATGAATCTACTTGCAATTTCAGAAATTATGAATAAAAATAACAAATATGTAAGCTGTACATTAATTTTTGTCCCCAGATCTCCAATTTGTTTCTCCTAGGTGTCTGTACTATGAATCCCAAAACCGCTTCTAAAATATCACCAAGAAACAGGAGGACTAAGAAAGTTTTAATTTGTCATGGCATCAGCCAGTAGTTATTGTCATAGAAGAAAGTTTGCCAATAAATGACTCACGGCCTGGGTAGGACTAAAGCGGGAAAGGGAATGGGGTAGAATGTCAGAAAATCAGCTCCTGACTCTTGCAGACTGCCCAGTGCTGGACTGGCTATTTGTTCTGTGGCTTGGAGCAGATCACCTAAGTTTCTAAAGCCTATCAAAGCCTCACATGACATTCCTATGGACGAACCTGATAAGAATGTAGTTCAATCGTTTCTTAAGGGAATGGGAAAAGGCTGTGTCATGAACGCAGTCAGAATATCAGAAGACGGTGTTGAGGAGGGAGAACATGCCCCGTGATCAGAAGGATGGCATTCCACTCCTAATTGCAGCTGTGCAAATGGTGATTAAGTTGTAAGTCTCTTTATATGTTGAAAAGGGTAAAAAAAAACCAGTCACAGTAATAAAATACGTATTTTAATTGCGTTACACATGTATATGTGATATTATAATATAATTACAATGTTTCTCCTTTACCTTTCTTCCCTCCAGATCCTCTCCAATGCTACTCCTTGCTATCTTTTAAATGCATTGCCTCTATGATCATTCATTGTAATTATACACATATATGCTGCATATATATGTATACGTATTGCCTATATAAACATAAACACAATACATATTTATTGACAGTTTATTAATTTATTGATCTTATTAATACTTTATTAATAGTAATTAAAATTGATATAACATTGTATATAATATATTATAATATATCACACTTATATGTACACATAACCTTTTCAGTCTGGGTAATTCTATATGTACATGTTTTCAGGGCTGAGCATTTATTATTGGATAACCAATGTTGTGTTGGATAACCAATTTGTGTGCTCTGCCCTTGACAAGACTATTTTTTCTACCCTCAACTCTTTAGTTCTCTGCAGTTCTTCTGTAGGATTGAGGCCTACTTTTCCCTGTCCACCTGGGCACATCTTTTGGTGTCCTCTTTGGTCAGCTCAGGTATAGGCAACCATGTCGGGAGACTTTATAGATGGAAACCAGAAAGTACTCAGAGACACAATCACAGCAAACCCTCTGATCCTGTGGCTCTTACACTCTTTTCCCCTACTTTTCAGAAATGTTTTCTGAGCCTTACCTTTGTGAGTACTTTGTAGATGAATTCACCTGGACTGGGATCCACAACTCTGTGTTTTGATTGGTTGTGGCCTTCTGTAGTGGACTCTGTCTTTTGAAAAGAGGAGTTTCTTGATGAGCAGTGAAGATCTCTTTACTAAACCAGCATAATCACTAATGATAATCTAAACATCTGTCCTTTCACCCATAGATGAATGTAGGACACTGCCCTCAGGCCTTTTTTCCAGATGGCTTCATTGTATCAAGAAAATCACATTGACTGCGATAGTGGAAGACAAAATTTATATTAATTAAATAATTCTTATCACCTAGTTCCTTAGCAAGTTTATTCAATTTAAACTTATTTAAAATAAAAGTTAACTTAAATAAATATTTAGTTTCTACTATCAAATATCTAGCATTTCCAGCTTGTGTCATGTAGCAACCATTGTCACCGAACAAACTGGAATACTTTTATATCCTCTGACATAAAATAAAGACAGTAACAGATCAAGCTCAGAGACCTGTAAAGTCCAGGTGTTGTACTACATTACACAACAAATGTATGACGACTAATAGAAAATATTGATGTCAGCATTATTTCAAACATCATCTACATAAAGAAAAAATTTTTCTTAGCATAATAATAAAATATGTCCTTTAAAATTATGCAAATTTGAATTAAAACTCTTAAAATTGCAACCAAAGTGGTTCATTCATTCCTAACCCTAACCCTGATTTAGAAGGCACATGAATAAATAACTCTGGAAGTGAAAACATGTTGGGAACCTTAATATTATTTAACTTAGCCCTAAAAACTTATTATAAGCATGAAATGTGATAGGGAAACAATATAATGGTAGATGGTGCATTACATATATTAGTAAGAGAGAGAATAACTTACGATAATCATGGAAAGATATTCAGATAAATTAAACATTTATTCCTCATCCATCTAGGTAAAAATATTTATTTATATGAGAAGGAACATGTCCTCAGATTTCAGGACCTTCTCTCATGTTTCTCTGACGCTCTGATGCTTCCCTCAAGCACTTGCCATAATCCTACTATTTCTGAGATGGGTGGGGTGAGAGTCTACTTCTGTTCCCACTGGTGTTCACTGGAGAACATTCCTGTTATCTTGCTAAGCCATCTGTTTTAAGGGAGACACCAAGCCTAGCACTAACACAGAGGAGGCCTTCACATGTTCAATTTTCATGAACATCCTAAGGCAGGAATCTGGCATTATCCACAAACATAAAACACTTTTTGGGAGAATAAGTGGACCTATTTAACTTTGGAATAATCCCCTCTGTGACACGTCATTTTCTTACCTTAAGGTCATTCTTGTGAAGGTAGCTAGTGTGTGCTTGTTGAAATGGTAAAAAGCCATATTGTACATTAGTAAGTATAAATAGGACAGAGTTCCATGGTTCTTCATCAGAATTCTGTAGACATTCTCTGAAAATTCATTTTCTTCATCTTAAAAATGAGTAAGTGTTAGAGAGTAAAAATATGTCTTAAAATAATTCTGTTCAGGAGGTATAATACACTATGTGATTGTAAGGTTTTAACTTACTTGGATTTAATTTATATATAAAATTTAAATATAGTAACAATGTTACCAAACCTATAAGAATGGATGGTTTGCACCGCACTTCAGGATTTCAATTAATTTTAAATAGCTGCTGGTTTTATTGGATGTTTATTATGTGTCAGGTCCTGGCCTAGAGGGTTATGTGCGCTGTCTTGCCTGCTTCTCTATTCAGTGATCACAGCAGCGCAGGTTAAGTGCTACACCATATGTATAAATCCCTTTTGAAAATAAAAAGAGAGAGAATTATAAATCTCACTTTTGTCGATCAGTTTCTTAACAATTCTAGTGGTGATGTCTTTCTGCTTTATATGGAGTAAGTCTACTCAGGGTCTGGTCAGACTCTAAGGCTCCTTCTAATTTTTCTTCTAATCTTGGGAAAAAATGCATCTTCAGCAAACCACTGCCCCTCACGTGCTGTCTGCAAAATGGTATAAAGTAGAAACAAAAGAAGCGTGTTTTCCTTCTTGGTGTACAACTGGAATTTAAAGAGTTTTCCATGGGATGTTAGCGCATGTAGCCCCACCCACCCCAAGGCTTGGAAACTTTCCATCACCTTGATTTTCCACGACATAATTTGGAATGGTGTTATTTCCTCACTTGTTTGTAAATTTCTATTTCCCCAAAGAATTAAAAATGTATTTTTCTTGTTTTTTGAACTTCTGCATTTCAATTTGAATATGCTTCCAACTAAAAGAACTGTGTTCTGAGACAAGGTTATGCTCACCCAAAAAGAAACACAAATTTCTGGGAAGGTTGAATGCTTTTCAAAGCCTAGAATGTATATTTACACATGGAAATATTTACTAGCTGGCCACAATGTTATGTTTTAATCCCATAAACAGATTTTGGAAGTTTCCTTGGCTTTGACATTATATGGAAAATTTGATGGTTAATTTTTCTCTTTTCAAATAAAGTGAGTACAGCTGACCAGTGTCATTTTAGGGTAACATAGAACTGAGCCTGGAGCCTAAGAAAAAACTTGTGATTAGCTCACTGGAATTTTTCATAAAAGACCACAGAAGGAAAAACGTCTGATTTGCTCATTACAAAGTATTTAATGCTACCAAATAACCAAACCAAATATGGAAAAGTAGAGTTGAAGTGATGCCCAGAATTATCAGAACTTTAATAACCTATAGGATTAAACTGTTTAATTCCACTGCCATTAGTAAGCAATGCTACAAACACCCAATTCTCTGAATATTAGAAAACGCCTATAGCATTTGCATTTAATTAACTTTTTCCTGACTCCAGCTGAAGACAAATCACTATGCAAAGAAAAATTAACACAGTCAACTACTAATAAACTATAATATATGATGACAAACGAACTAAGTATTTATTTGGAGTCTAGAAATTAAATATTTGAATTAAACATTTAGGTGGATAACTGTGCTTTTGAAGTTTCCATTATATTTTATTTACAAACCCAAACTTCATGGTTATGTTGAAGTAATTTTCAGACATAATGAGTTTTAGTGATGACCTTTGTTACACAACAGCACATCACACTATATACTATTTATAGTGCTTCAAATAAGTCATTTCTCATTCTAATTACTTAATTATATTATCACGTTGATGAAATTTGTTAAATTCTTGAGTTAGTTTCAGAGTTGTGAAATTCACGTCAGCCACTTGTGTTAAATCTACAGAACGAAGGAAGGCATCGGGATCACCATACTATGACACAGAAAACTGAGTCAGGCTATCACAGCGTCTTCTGCCAAGACAAAATAAAGGCCGAACTTGCTGAGTCCTGCGTCAATTCCCTTCTCCTCAGACTTTTGTCGTTTGTACTGAATGTGTCATGCTCCGTTTATGCTGTCATCCATTTTAGGTGTATTGAAATTACATGCTAAAAGAAACATACCAATATTTGAAATTACTTTTTTTTTCTAAGACAGGGTTTCTCTGTCTTTGCCTTGGCTGTCCTGGACTCGCTTTGTAGACCAGACTGGCCTTGAACTCACAGTGATCCACCTGCCTCTGCCTCCTGGAGTGCTACGGTCACAGGCATGTGCCACCACGCCTGATGAAATTGCTTTTTCTACAACATTTTTTTATTCATTACATTTGTTTTTAAACAAACTTAAAGTTTTTTAAATCTACTTAGCATGTTCTGATTTTGTTCGTTTAATTTTTGTTCTTCTCCCATACTTTACATCCTGCTCACAGTTTCTCCTTTTTCCACTCCTCCCGGCCCCTAACCCCATCTCCGTCTTTCCCAGTTCAACTTCGCCTCTGCCCCGCCCCCCAAAAAAGCAAGTCACGGGGATGTCCATCAAACATTACCTAACAACAACGTACAGTAGAACTGGGCACAAACCCTCAAACCATGACTGAATGGGGCAGCCTAGTAGGAGGAAGCGCAAGCAAGAGTCAGAGACAACCGACTCCCACGGTTGGGGGGGATTCTACCAGAACACCAAGCTGCACAGCCTTAAGTTATTTGCACAGGACCTGGCTGAGACCCATGCAGGATCTGTGTTTGTTGCTTCAGTTTCTGTGAGCCCCGAAGAGCCCTGCTTAGCTGATTCTGTGGCCCGTGTTCTCATGACGTCCTCCACCGCCCTGGTTCCTACAATCCTTCCTCCCGGGCTTCTGCAGGGTTCCCCTGATTCCACCTAGTGTTTGGCTGAGATTCTTTTCACCTGCTCCCATCAGTTGCGGGATGGCCACCTTTTGAAAACAACTGGGCTAGGCACCGATCCACGAATGTAGCAGAAGATCACTAAGGATTATTTATTTATTTATCTCATACATTAATTACATCCTTACTGCTATCCTGCCATGTCCTAACCCCCACTTTTCTCTCTTTCTTCTGCATATACTCTACCTTCATTCCCTTTTAGAAAA
>OU015745.1:144797933-144828368 GCA_907169655.1 Acomys percivali | reverse complement strand
AGAGAGAGAGAGAGAGAGAGAGAGAGAGAGAGAGAGAGAGAGAGAGAGACAGACGACAGACAGACAGACAGACAGACACAGAGAGAGACAGAGACAGAGACAGAGAGACACAGAGAGACAGAGACAGAGAGAGACAGAGACAGAGAGAGAGACAGAGAGAGACAGAGACAGAGAGAGACAGAGACAGAGAGGCAGAGACAGAGAGACACAGAGAGACAGAGACAGAGAGAGACAGAGACAGAGAGAGAGACAGAGACAGAGAGAGACACAGAGAGACAGAGACAGAGAGAGACAGAGACAGAGAGAGACAGAGACAGAGACAGAGAGACAGAGACAGAGACAGAGACAGAGAGACAGAGACAGAGACAGAGAGACAGAGACAGAGAGAGACAGAGACAAAATGCTTCTGATCTCACTGTTGGGAGTCCCACAAAAAGACCAAGCTACACAACCATAACATATAAGTAGTGGTCCTAGGTCCGACTAATGCAGGCTCTCTGGTTGTTGGTTCAGTCTCTGTGAGCCCCTGTGAGCCCAGGTTAATTGATTCTGTGGGGTTTCTTTTTGTGTCTTTGACTCCTCTGACTCCTACAATCCTTCCTCCTCCCCTTCTGCAGGATTCCCTGAGCTATGCCTAATGTTTGGCTGTGGACCTCTGCATCTGTTCCCATGAGTTTCTGGATGAAAC
The DNA here is from genome assembly GCA_907169655.1 of Acomys percivali. Lineage (NCBI taxonomy): Eukaryota > Metazoa > Chordata > Mammalia > Rodentia > Muridae > Acomys > Acomys percivali. The sequence goes on along the minus strand of OU015745.1, from coordinate 144,827,680 downwards.
CTCCTTGATGATTATGCTAGGTTCTTGTCTACTGGTACAGCAGAATCACTAGGAGTTATTTCACTGCTTTCTCTCTCCCTCCCTCCCTCCCTCTCTCTCTCTCTCTCTCTCTCTCTCTCTCTCTCTCTCTCTCTCTCGTGTGTGTGTGCGTGTGTGCGTGCATGCGTGTGTTTGGTTCATTCCTAGATCTATGAGCTATCCAAACCTTGGTCCCTGGTCTTCCCATCAGTGTTCCTGGTGGAGGCTTCCTCTTGGGGTATGGTTCTCAAGCGGAACCAGTTATTGGTTGGCCACTCCATCCAGTCTCTGCATCACCTTTATCTTAGCACATCTTGTAGACAGGACAAATTGTAGGTCAAAGGTTTTGAGGTTAGGTTGGTGTCCCAGTCACTCAACTGGAAGTCTTGCCTCATTACAGGAGACAGTCAGTTCAATCTTTGTATCCCTCCTTACTAGAAGTCTTAGAAAGGATGGCCCTTACAGATCCCTGGGACTTTCCACTGTACTAGGTTTCTACTTTAAGCATAAATGCCCCAAATTCCAGTCAACTCTTCCAGTACTCTCTTATTCTGTCTCTCACATGCCCATCTGACCCCTCCTGTTTCCAACCTTATTTGCCCCAGACCACCCATAATGTCCACTCTGTTTCCCCTTCCCAGGGAGATCCATGTGCTCCTGTAGATAAGGTCCGATACAATAAAGAACAACTAGAGGTATCACCATGCCTAATTTGAGCTGTATCAGAGCTATAGTAATAAAAACTGCATGGTATAGGCATAAAAACAGACATGTTTGTATGCTCAATTTTCTTAACCGATATATTTTATTAACAGCTTAGTGTCCGAGCATACGTCACTTTTAACCCAATTAACCAAAACAATAGGAAATGAGGATTAATGGACACAATAACAAAACCATAAGAATATCAGTTCTAAGGAATGATTATCCTGGCACAATCTGCAGGATTTCTTCTGCTGGAACCTAGAGTAACCAGAACCCAGAAGCTCAGCAGGATCCAGAGCCCCCAAGCCTTCCCTCGAGTGATTCTCTCTAGGATCCTCTAGAAGTGCAGTGATGAACAGCCAAAACTATCCTAAGTCTCCAAAAAGCCCCGCCTCCAGTTCTGGGCTCATTTATATATCTCCTCCCAGAGTCTGTTCACGGTATCTTTTCAGCTGGCAACAATCAAGCTCACACATAAGGTGGTTGGTCTTCTAGTGGATTAGCCTCACCTGTTCTCTTACAAGACTGTTCCAAGCTCGCACTTGGGATCCTAAAAAACAGCCTTATCTCTCTTTTACATGTTGATCAATGGAATCAAACCAAAGACTCAGATGTAAATCCACACACCTATGGACACCTGATTTTTAATTTTAAAACATGCCAGAAATATACACAATGGAAAAAAGAAAGCATCTTCATTAAATGGTGCTTATCTAACTGGAAGTCAGCATATAGAAGAATGCAAACTGATCGATATATGTATCTTACCCTACACAAAACTCAAGGCCAAGTGGATCAAAGACCTCAACATAGAACTGGATACATTCAACTTAGTAGACTAGAAAATGGAGAACAGCCTGGCACTGACACAGGAGACAGCTTCCTGAACAAAACACCAATCGCACAGGCACTGAGAACTGCAATCACACTGAGAGGCTCCCCTAGAACAGAGGACACTGTCAATAGGACAAAGCAGCAGTCTACAGATTAGGAAAATACTTTCATCAACCCCACATTTGATAGAGGACTAATATTCAAAATACATTAAATAACCAATAAACTAGACATCAACAAACCAAAAAATTCAATTAAAAATGGAGTGCAGATATAAACAGAGAAGTCTCAACAGAGGAATCTTAAATGGCTGAGGTGCAGTCAAAGAAATGGTCAACATCTTTATTGATCAGGCAAATGCAAATGAAAACTAATTTGAGATTCCGTTTTACACCTGTAAGAATGGCTAAGATAAAAAAACACCAGTAACATCTCGTGCCGGTAAGAACATGGAGCAAGGGGAACGCTCCTTCATTGTGGGAGGGAGTGAAAACTAATACAGCATTATGGAAATCAATATGGCAGTTCCTCAGAAATTTAAAATCTACCTCAAGACCAAGATAAACCTTTATATACATATTCCTTTATATACAAAAGATGCTCCATTCTACCACAAGGACACATGATCAACTATGTTCATAGCGGTTTTATTTATAATAACTAGAAACTGGAAACAAACTAGATGTTCCTCAACCAAAGAATGGATAAAGAAAACGTGTTACATTTATACAATGGAGCAATATTTACTGTTAAAATATATCAGGAAAATATATAAAATTAGAAAAGATCATCCTGAGTGAGGTAACCCTGAGTCAGACAGATAAACATGGTATGTGCTCACTTACAGGTGGAGATTAGCTATTAAGCAATGGACAACCATGCTACAATCCACAGACCCACAAAGGCTAAGTGAAAATTAGAATTAAATTGAATTCAAATGTATTCAGGTGTATTTTTGCATACAATCACATATAATTTGTTACATTTAAATAGGTCTTCTAAATTTAGAAAAGTGTTATTTTCCTGAGAAAATACAGTCAATGTGAGTGATATGTGGCAAGGTAACAAAAAAGAAAATGATTAACAAGATGTTCCTAGAGAGAAATGCTCCAAGAGAGTGTTTCTAGGTTCTGGGTTCCAGCTGCTGTGGTCACTTTCGCTGACCTTCTGATTTTCCGTTTAATGAGTCTTCTGGAATCCTGATGACAAAGAGTAGAATTGCCTCAAGGAACTGAGTCTAAAAAAAAGGTCTACTTTTCCTTTCCGAATTAACCTTCTTCCTCTCCTATCTAGAGTAGATGAGTTGGAAGGGAGGTGGAGGCATTAAAGAACCTGCAATAAAGTATTTTTTAAAAGACCAAAACCCACAGCTATCTGTTGTATAGTTTTGTCTTATTTGTCAAAAGTCAGTGTGTAGAGATAAGTCTGGGTCTTCAGTTTTTACCCATTGATCAGCATGTTTGTTTTTATCCAGTAAAATGTCAATTTTATTGTTATAGCTCTATAATACAATGTGTAATATAGGATGGTTATACTTCTTTTTTTTCCTTTTTTTCATCTTTTTTAATTAATTTATTCATATTACATCTCAATTGTTGCCCATCCCTTGTATCCTCCCTTTCTTTCCTCCCTCCCGCTTCCCCCCCACTCCCCTCCCCTATGTCTGTGACTGAGGGGGACCTCCTCCCCCTGTATATGCTCCTAGGGTATCGAGTCTCTTCTTGGTGACCTATTATCTTTCAAAAACAGTGGTTAGATGCCACGAAGTAGGTGGCAATGCCTTAACCGTATGCATGTTGTTAGGCCCAAGGGCCTCTTCCATCCTTGTCAAGGGGAGTGCTAACCTTCTCTCCTTTCATACAACACAATGGTTATACTTCTTACAGTTCTTTTATTAATTATTTTTTTAGCAAGTGTGTATGGGTGTGTTTTCATATGAGGCTTAAGATTATAGTTTTCAACTTATGCAAAGACTTGTAGCACTCATGGTGCCGGAAGGTACTGTGCATGCTACCAGAAGAGAGAGGTAACGATCAAACTCACTCACCTAAGAACCCTGTAACCTACAGTGTCAACCCGGCAGCCTATACTGGTGCAGAGCAGCATAAATGTTATGGGAATAACCAGCCACTAGTTAAAAGTTGAGTTTAAATAAGAACACATACTGAAGACTGCTAAGTTCCATTTCTATATAAAAAAAAGTATTCACAATTAATATCTGCTAGGAGAAAAAAAATCATTTTTTCCAATGAAGTGACACTGGGTATATCAAACATACTTCAGAGCAAGACTCACACTCAAGAGTAATTGACCAACACAGAAGAGACTATGTGATTTTTGTTTTGTTTGTGTGTGTGTTTGTTATTTTGGTCTTTAAAGTTTTGTCTTTGGGTATTTTTAAGGGGAAAATATAAAATGGGGTAGGTAGAATGGTCAGTGTGTCCTCAGTGGAGGTGGGCAAGGGAAATTACATAATAAAATTATATTGCATGGAAACTTATAAATAAATAAACATGGAAAGGGCACCAGAATGTGTTCATCTTCTAAATGATCTGAATAAATGGATTATAGATATAGGATCAATTAAAGGGGGTAAAGGGATGAGGCATAGTGACAAAATGATAAATAAATCTATCTCTCCAATCCAATGCCTGTGTTCTTATTCTCCAAAGTGCCTCTGTATTCATGATGATTTATAAGTATTGTTACAGCACAGAATCTACTGATTCCATCATGAAATATACGTTAACACCATGAGATAAAAAACTGGATAGGTTAGAATTTGGCAGTAAAGAGGTGATGACTACACATATAAACTATTAAAACAGACTACTTTTCTAAAAAGCTCCAATAGTTAGTTATTCAGAACAGAATCTTCTAAGCAAGGCACATTGTTTAGAATTAAAATGTTTTCTTTGTTTATATGAATTGCAGCAATAAGCTATTAAGTAGTTAATGTCCTAGAAGTCAGAGTTCTTTTTCCATATCTTCAGAATCAAATTTGCTTCACGCACTCTGGCACCTGCAGTGTGTGTGTACCGGGCAGTCCACTCCTAGAGTCAAAGTCATTAAGTACCAGTTCTGTGGGAAAGAGCTTACACCATTCAAACTCTGGATAAAGACAGAGAGTAGAGACGTTACCTACCTATTGACATGTTACATTTATAAATAACATATATTGGCTATGTAATGAAATGGATCTTTTAAAATGGTTTTAACTGGAGCTTTCAAAATCACATTTTTAAGCAAATTCTTTTTCAAAAAGAAATGTTTTATTTGGTCAACTATAAAATAATCATTCCTGATTTATGTTAATTAAAATTATAATCCACACCCTAAAGAAGTATTTTCTTTTAAGAATTATTTACATTTGTGTGTGAGCGTTTTGCCTGAATGTATGCAAGCACACCATGCACGTGCAGGACCCACTGAGAAGAGAGAGGAGTGGTGGAGCCCCTGGAACTAGGATTACAGATGGTTGTAAGGTGCCATGTGGATGATGAACATAAACCCAGGCCTTCTCCTACAGCATCAAGTAATCTTAACCACTGAGCAAGCTCTCCAGCTCCTAAAGGAAAGTTCTGGACAGGATTCCACATTCAGTGAACTGAACATAAAACTAACTCTTTAAAAGTAAAATTGTTTTATGTAGATTCTTGTGCTTTTGAAAACACCTGCGATTAATCACCACTGATGATTTTAAATTTAAGAAGTGATGCTTCTTACAACATAATTAAAAGGTAATTCATACATCAAGTATATTTTATAATTAATCATCAAGAATATCATCTAATAAAATACTATAAGCTGCAGAGTGAGGGATATTTGGGTTCAAGGCTGATTTAGCTGTTTCATGTTTTAAATAATTATCAGATTCTAATTTTTTAAGCTTCTATGACCATAGGCTGACACACAAATTGCTTATATAGAACTACATATGATGAATTTTAGAAACACAACTTCAATCGAATGCTAAAAGAAAACTAAGACAACTTTGAAATCAGACAGAGCAAATACATGGCAAGGGGAGCAATTTTTATTAACTATCCTGCTTCCAAACAGGATTTCTTATTACCTTGGCTCCTCACAGACAGCATAGTTTGAGAACCAACACTATCTCTACAAGTGCAACGTGCAACTTTAAGAGCAGAAAATAGAAGTGTATACAAAATGAGAACTTTCTGGCCCAAGACCGTATTTTATAGTCTTCGAAATGTTTGAAAGCGTGTAATTTAAATCTAAAGTATTGGAACATGACTACTAGTTCTCATAATCTTGGTCTTTTATGAGCTATATTTCATTTCCTTTATTAAAAAGGTATAATTATAACATAGGCTATAGGAAACAGCTAAGCAGTTTAAGAAAGAATGTTTTGATAAAGGAATCTCCATTTGGCATAGTCTCCTAGTCAATAATATATAAAATCATTAAAACATTAAATAGAAAGTTCTAAAACTAATTTATAAATTTCCATTGCTTTTTTTTTATCATGTGAAGAGATTTCCTATCATCCTGTTGGGTACCACACAGGACAAGAATTTTCCACTAGTCTATCATTTCCACATTGTGTACTCTATCCATAATTTAACATTTAAATAGTTGCTGAGGTATCAGCATGGATTCTCATGAGATCACTGTACTTAAGTTTGAGTAAGTCTGATTTCAATAAATAATCATCACAAAATGCAAGTAGCATGTACACACTACTTAATTTTTATTATATAACTAATTGTATTTAACTTTTTTGTGCTTAATTTAAAAACAAATTTATTATAGATATATTTTGTATAGAGAAACATGCATGTAAAGTTTTAACAATATTAATGCTTTTAGGCACCACTGAGAATGTTCAAATTTATTTCTCATTAATAAGAGGCAATGTAATGAGGGGTTAAAAAATAAACTATATATTAAAATCATTTATTATCCAAAATTGAATTATTTTTAAGTAACATTCTAATGGCATTTTTAACCTCTGTATTCCTTACAGTGTAAATAATTGGATTTAACATGGGAGTAACAAGAGTGTAAAACACCGCTATGGCTTTATCCATATGAAAAGTGGTTACTGGTCGCATGTATGTATAAATACAGGGCACAAAGAACAAGACAACAACTGTAATATGGGAGCTACAGGTAGAGAGGGCCTTTTTCCTCCCCGCGGAGCTGTGTGTCCTCAGGGAGGACAGAATGACCACATAGGACATCAGCAGCATTGTGAAGGTGATGACAGGGATGACACCACCATTGGCAGCAACCAGGAGACCAAGGAGGAAAGTGTCAGCGCAGGCCAGTTGTAGTAGAGGGAAAATATCACAACAGAAATGGTCCATGATATTAGGCCCACAAAAAGGGATCCAGAGAGCAACAAGGATTTGCCCAAAAGAGTGAATAAAACCCATTATCCAACATACCCCTACTAAGAGACAGCAATTGTGGTGGTTCATCCTGGTGACATAATGCAGAGGTTTACAGATGGCCACATAGCGGTCATAGGCCATGACCACAAGAAGGACAATCTCTGAAGCTCCTAAGAAATGTTCAACAAAAAGTTGCATCATGCAGCCATGGAATGAGATGGCTTTTGTCCCTGATAGCAAATCTGCCAGCATTTTAGGGACAATAGAAGAGGAATAGCATGCATCTATCAGAGATAAAAAAGCCAGGAAGAAGTACATTGGGGAGTTCAGTGTCTGGCTACAGACTATGGTCCCTACAATGAGCAGGTTTCCTGCGACAGTGATGATGTACGTGATGAGTAACACCAGAAGTAGAATTCTCTGAAGCTGGGGATTCTGTGTCAGTCCCGTGAGGATGAATTCAGTCACATTCATTCTGTTTTCTTACATCTGAATACTGCAGGGGAGCTCAGAACTGCTGGGTTAGCCTGGAAAAAAAGAATTTTATTAGGAAATATGATGAGAAACTTTATTGTTTTAAGATAAGAAAAAAATAATTTTAATAATAAAAATTATTTTTCATGGTATGCAGAGAAAAAGAAATAGGCTTTTTTTATTTTTTTAATATTTTTTTATTTTTTTTAGTATTTTTTAATATTTTTAATAAAAACAAATAAATAACTCTCATTATCTTATAAAGATGTTGCAATCTTCTGATTTGTGGTCAATAAAATTTGGGGGAAAATCACACATGTCACAAATTTCCTCTGTGTTCAGCATGGGTTTTTCTGTCACTGTATTGGGGATTTATTTTAATTTGAACTCAAGCAGAAACATAATATAGTATTTTAAAACTTGAGATGAAACTCTCAATTTCATACCCACCCAGAGTTAAATAATATAGGCATAGTTATTTATTAACCTAAAACTAATGTCAAATAAATAGTGTAGCCATGGAGCATATATGTATCAGTGCGTATAAGTGTGAGTGTCTGTCTGTCTGTCTGTCTGTCCATCCGTCTGTCTTGTCTGTCTATCTGTCTCTTTGTCTCTCTGTCTCTCTCTGTCTCTCTGTCTCTCTGTCTCTGTCTCTGTCTCTCTCTCTCTCTCTCTCTCTCTCTCTCTCTTACGTATTACACAAGTGGGATACAGTTTTAAGTGTTCTTATTAACAAGATTTGTTTGGCAATTAATTTAAAAGATCATACGCAAATATTTATTATATTAATTATTATATTATATAATATATAAATATTATATATTAAATTTATTATTTATTATGTGCACGTCAGTAATCATATAAATATATATAATTAAAAACAAAGATAAAGTCTATTTTCATATCTCATAGTAAGTGAATATGATGAGTCAAAAATAGCATTATATAGATGATTAGAGTGCAGCACGTGATGTGAGAATAACAGCAAAATAACTCTATCATGGAGTCTTTGAGAAACCTTCACTTTCTATCAGGAAATAAACTAAGTCTTCACTGATTTGAAATACATATTGAAACTGGAAGTGAGTAAGGAAGGAGCTAAGAATACACGGACTATAAAGCTCCAGATAGAAATGCCAACTGGGGAAATGATGCATGGGAGAAGCAGAGCTTGTATCAGTTACCTGGCGCACTATGGGGCTAGGTTCAGTGAACAAAATGAGTTAATCGCAGATCGTGCAGTTTTACAGACCATATTCAAGAATGTGACTTCATTTTAGATGACAATTTATACCTCCAGAACATTTTACACAAAAGAAAGATGTAATGTGACTTATGTTTTGTGCTCTAACTAGATGTCTTTAACCACTCTATGAAGAGCAAGTTACGGAAGAGTAAGGAGAGAGGAGCAAGAGACTAGTTGGGTTGTGTAGGTCATGAGGTCAGGATCCCATTGAAAGGGTGGTTCAAATAGAAATGGTTGTATGGAATAAAATATAAGAGAAAAAGAATATTATTGTTAAAAATAGAAAGACAAGATACAATTAAGAAATAGTCTCAGAGGCTAATGAGTGGATCATTTCATTTATGTGATATTTTAAATGAACAAACACTACAGGTAAAGAACTGATATAAGCTGCTTAGGGCCAGACAGCTAGAGAGAAGAGCTAGCTACAAAGGAATTACTTCAATGAATGTTTTGAAATGATAGAACGCTTCTGTATCATGAATAGGTTGGAATTAACAAGACTCTGTACATTTCTCAAAACTTATTAAACAGCATAAAACGTGAAAAAAAATTGTTCCAACGTTTTTATGTATATCACCCCCCAGGAGAGAATCTACTGGTATGTGCTGAGAAAATTTCATATGTACAGACCTCAGCTAGGACATTCAGGGTTTCCTCAAGGGCTTATCAAGAGACAGGCTCAATAATCCTTATATCAACAATGATTGTATACTATTATTCTTATTTAATAAGTAAAATAAATGAGCTGTAGAGAATTTAAAGAGGCTGTTTGAGAATATTTAAGAATGTTTAAGAATAACATGTCATCACTTATGTAAGTGGTAACACTGTCACACATAGTTACAGTTTAATACAAATGTCAAGTATAATTTTCTAGCAGAAATAATGTTTATCTGTAAGAGTTGTTACTCTGCTACTTTTTTTATTAATTTATATTTGTCCCACTTTGTTGCTCAGCAGCCTCTCTCCTCCAAACACCGACAGAAAATCTCTCCTCGTTAGTTCCAGCCTTTCTCATCTAATTCCTCCAGGTTTTTTTTTTTACGCTAGAGATTTAGTGGGCAGTCTGGCGAGGAAATAGTGTTGTACCTGACCAGCCCTGAAGGATGTACCTGAGTTTTCCATTGTGTTGAAATACAAGTATGACATCTTGTGACGAGAGACTTAGAATTAGGGAACATGAGGCACCAATCAGTTCCTGATTGTTATCAAGTCAGATTATTTAGACTTTTGCCAAGAAAGAAGTTCTTGAATTTGGCTCGCCCCCAGACATAAATCTGAAAGCTGCAGCTTTGACCAATCACTATGCTTTTACTCACCTCTTAAACAGCCACATGCGTAGAACCACCTCAGCACTTTCCCAGGGGCAGCCCTTTCAGTAGGAAATGAATTCCATGTGTGTAAATAAAGGAGGGACACTATTAACAAACACCTAAGAGTACAAAGGCCAAGTCATCAAAATCATTTTCCGGAAAGTTATCCCTTTCTGCCTTCAGGAGTTAAAAACTCAAAACCTTTTAGTTGATAGACATGGCTCACTGTTATATTATTAAACATATATTTGGAAGAAAATGTAATTGTGTAGATTGTACATAAAATGTAAAAATGAGTACACTGAGGAACCATGGCTAAATTTTCACCTCCACTTAATATTTTCTTTAATATATTATTCTTACTTGAGAAAGTCATTCTTGAAGAAATTACAAAGCCTTTCTGAATGTTCCATTATTCCTTTCTCATCTCTTGTATTCTTCTGTGGAGACACAAAAGTGCATGTTCTTGGAATCCTAAGAGAAAGAAATTTAGCCCACTTGCCTTTATAGACAATACCAATAATTAGGTAAATTGTAAAATCAAGCCTAAAACTCAGCCATTAATATGTTACTGTTCTATTTAACCAATAGTAAACATCAAGCACGGAGTGATTCAGTCTTGCTCTCCAGCACAAAGATTTACTGAAGAGCAGATCTAAAGACATATATTCAAGTCTCTCTAGTCTACATCTTGTTCCTATCTTGGCTCCTCAGAAACTTCTAAATATAAACTCACCTACACAGTCAGCACTAACCTTTCCTAACACCATCTTTCAAATAAGCCCTTAAGGACAATGCTTCTGAATCTGATTCAGGGAGTTGGAGGAAGTAAAAAAAAAGAAAATTATTTCATAAGCACTTGGGAATTTGAAGTATCTCATCTTCTTAAATTCCTCTGAGATTATCTCACTTCTACCATCAGGAGAATTAAAACAAGTTTATTTATTTTGTTGAATCAGTTAATAACACATTATTAGTCCCCTCCCACTTCGCATGTGCCTTAAACTACTATTAAAGGAAAATGTACTCTGATTCATCATGGTTTATGTATTTAAGACACTTTCACATTAACTATACAATAAACTCATAGTATAATTACAGTATTTACAGCTGTAGTAAGGTTGATTTCACTTACTCAGGAATGTGTAAGTTAGAGAATTGTAATCCAATTTCTTCTCTTTCATTTGTAGTATTTGACCTGCTTATTTTTTGTTTTTTTTTTAATTAATTTTTATTTATTTACTTTACATCCTAATTGCAGCTTCCCCTCCATTCTCTCTTCCAAGTTCCTCCTTCTCAGCTCCCCCTCCCCTTTCTCCTCAGAAAAGTGGAAGCTCCTATGAATATCAACCCACATTGGCATATCAAGTTGCAGTGAGACTAGGACATCTTCTCCTATTGAGCCTAACAAGGAAGCCCAGTTACAAGAAAGGGATCCAATGGAAGGCAACAGAGCCAGAGATAGGCCCTGGTCTTGATGATAGGAATCTCACATGAAGACCAGGCTGTACAACTACCTCATATGCAAAGAGAGCATAGGTCCATCCCATGCTTGCTCTCTGGTTGGTGGTTTAGTCTCTTTGAGCCTCTATGGGTCCAGGCTTGTTGATTCTGTAGGTTTTCTTGTGGTGTCCTTGACCCCCAAGCTCCTTCAATCTGTCCTTCTCTGTCTTCCATGGAATTCCCCAAGCTCCACCTAATGTTTCGTTGTGGGTCTCTATATTTGTTTCCCTCAGTTACTGGATGAAGCCTCTCAGATGGCAGTTATGCTAGGTTCCAGTCTTCGAGTATAGCAGAGTATCATTAATGCATTTTTTTGGGGGAGGGTTGGGTTACCTCACTCAGGATGATCTTTTCTAGTTTTATCCATTTGACTGCAAATTTCACCATGTCATTGTTTTTAACAGCTGATTGGTATTCCATTGTGTAAATGTGACACATTTTCTTTATCCAGTCTTCGGCTGAGGGACATCTAGGTTGTTTGCAGTTTCTGGCTACTACAAACAAAGCTGCACTGAACATAGATGAGCTAATGTCCTTGTGGTACGGTGGAACTTTTTTGGGTATATGCTCAGGAGTGGAATATCTGAGTCCTGAGATAAAGCTATTCCTTATTTTCTGAAAAGCTGCTTTCCAAATGATTACACAAGTTGTTACTTTCATCAGCAATTGAAAGGTGTTCTTGCTACACATCTTCACAAGCATGAGCTGCTGCTTGAATTTTTTTGTCTTAGTCATTCTGGTAGGTGTAAGATGGAATCTCAGAGTCCTCTTGATTTGCATTTTCTTGATGACTAACAATGTTAAACATTTCTTTAAGTGCTTCTTGGCCATTAAAGATTTTACTGTCAATAATTTCCCATTTAGATCTGTACTCCAATTTAAATTGGGTTATTTGGTTTTCTGATATCTAGCTTCTTTGGTTCTTTATATATTTTGGTTATTAACCTTTTGTCAGCTTTGGGATTAGTGAAGATATTTCTAATTCTGTAGGCTGCTGTTTTGTTTTGTCTTGTCTGTTTTTGATGGTGTCCTTTGTCTTACAGAAGCTTTTCAGTTTTATGAGTTCCTGTTTATTAATTGTTAATCTTAGTGACTGGGCTGTTGGTGTTCTGTTCAGTAAGTTGTCTCCTGTGCCAATGTGTTCAATGCTATTCCCCATTTTCTCTTTTATCAGGCTTAGTGTATGTGGTTTTATGTTAAGGTCTTTGATCTATTTGGGCTTGAGTTTTGTGTAATAGATATGGATCAATTTGCATTTTTCTACATGTAGACACCCAGTCAGACTAGCACCATTTGTTAAAGATGTTCCCCTGCCTCACTGTATTGTTTTGGCTTCCTTGTCAAAATCACATACCCATAGGTGTTTGGGTTTACTTTGGAGTCTTGAATTTGATTCCATTGCTCAACCTGTCTGTTTTTATGCAAATACCATGCAGTTTTTATTGTTATTTCCCTATAGTACAGCTTGAAATCTGGGATAGTGATACCTTCAGAAGTTCTTTATTGTACAGGATTGTTTTAGATATTCTGAATTTTTTGTTTATCCATATAAGGTTGAGTATTTCTTTTTCAAAGTCTGTAAAGAGTTGTGTTGAAATTTTGATGGAAATTGTGTTGAATCTGTATATTGCCTTTAGTAAGATGTCTATTTTCACTATGTTAATCCTACTGCTGGCTGCTTCAACTCAACTATTCCAGCCTCAACTCCTCTCCAAGCTGACAGATTCAGCATGGCTTCTCTTGACTTCTGACTGAGTTGTTCTGCCCAGCCTCCAACTAATTCTGGCAATATGTTTTAATCTTCTGGCTCTTTGTCATTCTCTGGCCTATTCTGTCTTCTCATTTGTCTAACTTGTTCTCCCTACAACCTGTCTCTGTAAAACTCTCCAGGTAAAAAAATGTTTGTTTAAAAAAACAACAACGAAAACAAACAAACAAACAAAAGCCATCTCTCTCTCTCTCCCCCTAAGCTGTCTTTCCGGTCCTAGTTTCAGAAGAGTTGTGCATATCCTGTCTCTGATTCACTCTGTCAAATCCTTCTCTGATCCATCATGTTTCCTACCCATTAATTAGATGTCACTTTCAAACATGATGGCTTCTTTATATAAACTAGCCTTACCTTCATTGCTTGGGATTAAAGATTTGTACTAAAGAGGTGTTTGTATTCTGTCAAAATATAGGTAAAATCTCTTCTATAATGTAAAACATTCCCTGACTTCCAGTCTGATGTTCAAACATCTTTAAAATATACAGATTGATCTGATTCAATAGTTTTTCTCTACAATCCAGTCTCTTTCAGCAGCAATTATTCCTGCTTCATTGGCATTCAAAAAATTTAAAGTTAGTAAAGCATTATCCAGTCTATTTCTGGGAGTTATTATTCCCCTCTCTATTTATTAAGCAGCCATTTAAGGTACAATTATATCATTCGATAACCACTTTACCTGTTGGGTCATATAGTATACCTGTAATATTTTATGTTATAATACACAAATGTTTTTTATTTTAATGGAAACATATATTGGGCATTATCCATCTTAATTTGTAAAGGTATCCTCATGATAGCCATCACTTCCAGGAAATGTTAAATTATAGAATCAGCCTTGTCAGAAATCAAAGAAGAAGCCCATTGAAATCCTGAATGTTTATCATTGGTTTGATGCTCAAATTTTAGTTTCTAAAATTCTGCAAAATGAACTATATCCATCAGCCAAATTCCATTGATTTGGGTTCCAGTAGAGTTTTTCCAGAAGGCAGTAGAATTTGATTATACAAAGGACAAGTAGGACTTTTTGCAATTATTTGCTATTAACATGAAGTTCTTACGAAATTCCAAGGTGTCTAGTACATTTCCTATTAATAAGTAATCAATCTCTTCATTTCCTGTGCCAATGAAGCAGCCAATCATGTATGAGATGGAAAGTGGGTGATATGTAATGGATAATTTCTGCTTTGAATTGTCTGTTTTAGTTGTATAAATAATGATATTAACTCTGAGTTTTCAGGAATAAGCTCAACGGTTTCTATATTCAACATAACCCTCTCTGCATATTGTGAGTCATTAATTATACTGATAGGTTCAGAAAAATCTAATAAAACCATAAAAATTGCATATAACTCTGAGTTTTGAACTGAAGCATATGGGCTTTGAATTACTTTAGCTATATTTCCTGACTTATAACCTACCATTACTGATTTATTTGCATTGGTATAAAATGAAATTGGTGTCCATTTACTGTATGAGGAAAGAATCCCATTAATTCTTTTTTATTAAGTGGAATTACTTACTTTTGGGATATTTATTATTAATTTCTTCCAAAAAATTGCTACAGTCTCTTTGTCAATATTCATTAATTACCAATAATGAGGTAATTTCAGCATTAGTATAATGTACTATGATTTGTGCTAGATCTGTTTATGGTTTGAAAAATGTAGTCCAGAGGATGGGGTGCAGTTTACTGCTATAGGGTGTGCTTTCAGGAGAGTTTGCAGGCCAGGCAAGGGCTTGGGATGAGGTCTTCCCTGGTGTCCCTGCTGCTGGTGGGCCTCCAGAAAAGCAGACAGAGTTTTGGGGTGGGAAATAGAGTGCAAGGTATGAAGTACAGTTTACCACTGTTGGGTTGTCTAATTTAAGAACTCTCCAAAATGCAAAAATCTCTGGAAATTGATGGGCCACATTTCACTTCCTTTGGTTTGTTTTTATTTATTTGTTTATTTATTACCTTCTGGCTTCATCCAAGTAAATTAAATGTAGATTTAGGCCACCGCACTGGACACATGCCTGAGATTTAGAATCATATTACAATGAATTATCCAAGAATTTAAACACACAACAGTCAATTTTATCTGTAAACAAACTATCAAATAATAAAATATAAAATTGTAACTATTGATTAGTAAGTGAAGTTTGTCAGATTATCTAATTTCTTCCTTTTATTTCATATATAAAGAATTCAAGACCAAAGAAAAGAACATTCCCAAAATAAAACATTAATATGATAGTAGAATTAAGGCCTAAATTTTCCTTGATCACCAAACTTCATGGTTCCCAGTACCCAGATTTCATATTACTTTGTCATCAGCTTTCTTAAAATTTAATCACATGGAGGCCTGAGTTTAATCTATGAATAAAAAACAACAAAAATATAAAATATTATCAATTGAAAACTGATGAATATCTTGGACATTATCTAATTATCATAAAAGAAACAAAAACCTAAAAAGGAAAGAATAATCCCTAATATAATACTAAGCTGGGCACATTTGTTGGGCATTTTCTTGATTGATGGAGCTAGAGGGCCCAAACCACTATGGGCAGTGCCACCCAATAGCAACTGGTCCTTGGCTGTATAAAATAGCATGTTGAGAAGCCGTGAAAACAAGTCAGTAAGCAGAGTTTGGTTCATCCATAGTCTCTACCTGAGTTCCTGCTTCTAGTTCTTTCTTGAACCTCTGCCTGGACTTCCCTTCACAATGGAGTGTGACCTGAGAATTGTAAAATGAAATGAGCCCCATCTTCACCAGGTTGATTTTTGTTGTAGCCTTTAACACAATAATATAAGCAAAACATAATAACATCCTGAAATAAAAGCCAAACCACATCCCTATCTCACATCATATATAAAAGGTACATAATAAATCAAACATTAAATGTAACACTTTTAAACTGTTAAAATTCAACACAAAACACATCTGCTTTTAAAATGACCAAATGATCAGAAAAGACATTCTTCAGTGAAAAAGACACAGTGAGCTAAGAGATATATGAAAAAGTGTTCAACATCACTAGTCATCACAGAAATGCAAACTATATTGAGATATAAACTCACTCTGGTTAAAGTGCCTATTATAACCAAGATTGCTAATGACAATGCTGGCAATGGTCTTTGAAAAAGGACATCAGCTATTACTTATGAAAATATTAAATACTATGGCCAACATGAAAAAAATACATGACTTCCTCCAAAAAAATTACAGGATAGTGCCCCATGTGACCAAGGAGGCACCTGATTTTGTAAGTATCCAGAAAAAAGGTGACCAACAGATTAAAGACTCATCTAAACTCCCGGCCTATTGTACTTCTCCTCACAATAAGCAGAAAATGGAATCCACCTATGCTCTCCTGTAGATGAATGAGTAAAGGAAAGGGTGACCTCAGCACACAATGGGACACTATCAGCCTCAAAGGCATTCACATCTTGTCATTTGTAGGAAAATTGATGGTCATGAGAAAAAAATTTAGTTCAGATAAGCTGAGTACAGAAAAATTCTATAACCACATGTTAAAGGGCATGTTTCAGGGTCTGGAGTGATGACTCAGCACTTTATATCTGCGCTTGTTTTTTCAGAGGACACAGGTTTGATTTCTAGAATCTTCATGGTGACTCATAATCATCTGTAACTCCAGTTCCAGGCAATCTAACACCCTCTTCTCCCCTTCCCCAGCACCAGTCACGCATGTGGTACACAGGCACTCAGACAAAATATTCACTTGTATAAAATAATAACAGTAATAAAAGAGTGTGTTTCTTCATTTTCCAAGAAAAAGGTGTCACATGGAAAACAACTGAGCTAAATAAAGCAGTAATATAGAGCAAGGAGGCAAACAAAATGGTGTCTTTTGTCTTTAGTTATTTATTGACAAGACACATAATATAAAAAAGTTGGTGATTGGGAATAAAAGCATCAAGTAAGATAGAAGGAATAAATTCAAATGTCTTGTACAACTGTAGAATGTCTATTATTTCTATATTTTAAAACATCAAAAGAATTGTAATAATCTCAACCAAAAAAGATGATAAACATTTATAATGATAGATGTGCCAATTATGCTATTATTTCAAAATGTCATATTTTACAGACAACAGCCAGTTAAAATCACTTTAAAGTAACTCATAACATGATTTTAAATAAAGAATAAATGTTAGGGGGAACTTAACAACATGAATTGAGGTTTTCTGAGCCTGATATTTCTATTTTTTTTTCCTATATGGAATAGCTGATATGGTCACTAGAGTAAGTCAAATAAATGGTGTAAGTTTCTTTGCCTAAGAGAACTATATTATTATTGCAATTAGCTCCATTGTTTTCCAGGCAAGATCTGCCCTTGGGAAGTAAAAATGTTGAATGAACATAATGAAATACATCCTTCAACTCTGTAGGGTTTTTTTCAACAAAGACACAATCAAATAGTAGTGATTAACAAAATAATTTGTTTAAAGTCTCAGATTAGGCAGTCTATTCCTATTCTAAAGATAAACAAGTAAATTAAGTGAAAAATATAATGAGAAACATTACTTCAAATTCTATTTTTCTCTTGTTAAAATTAATTTATTTGACACCTTCATACATTTATTTCACAATTTCATACATGTGCATAATACATTCTGGTCACACCCAGCAAGCCCATCAACCTGTAAGCCACCAAGTGTAGTTTTTCTTATTAGTTTTGACTTTTATTTTTTGACCTCTTGATTTTAACCAAGTCCTTTACAAGGGAACAGGTGTGGGACTATCCCCTGGATCACCAGTAGTTATTGCATAAGTGACCACTGAGGACAGTGTCTTACCCTCTCCTAGAAGCAATCAACTTCCATAAGCAGTACCTCTTCTATCCGTAACTGGATGTTAGCGGGGTCAGTCTTGGGTGAAATTTGTGCAGGTAACCACAAGACATGCATAGAACACAGTGCTTCATAGTCTTGATCTCATTTTATGGTTCTTAAACATTTCTCCCTTTCTTCTGTAACATTCCCTGAGTCTTGGAGCAGGAAACACGAAACTTGCTTTGAGGGACAAACATTTAACAGTAACTTATTTTGAGTCCCTTGACAAGCCATAATTATGTCTTTGCAGTAAATTCTGTGCCTAATGCTAAGAAGCTGATCAAGGCTGAAGGCTGCACTAGTTTACTGTTATAAATATTTAGGAAACAGCTTGACAGCATGACCACTTATCAAAAGAGAAGCAACGGGTCACCCTTAAGTCCTTCTACCTCCCAAGGTATGCACCTTTGACCATGTCCACCGTAATAGCCATAAGATATTCTCTTTGGAACTTCATATCAGACTTAATTAGAACATACTGGATTACCCCCATAACAGCAAGGCCATGGTAGCAAGATGTGTACTGGACACATCTTGCCTAGCAGGTTGGTACTATAACATATAGTGTCTACAATGGCATATTACAAAACCAACCACTTTTTATTGAATTGGAGGTGCTATACATAAGGTGTTTCATGCCTGGTACTGTACCATGGTCAAATGTCCATGGGTAAGGAAGTATAGGCCCTGTGACGTATGGGTTGGGGTTACATCTAAACATTGTTTAAATAGGTGGTCGTGTAATCAAACTTCCTTCTAAATATTTGTGCTTACAATTTGTGTTCTTCTCAATTTTGATTATAGGAACATCTTCTTGCTATGGATAATGGATAATGCAGAGATTTATAATTGTTTATGTTGAGGGACCAGGAATTAGACTTCCTGAAAAGCAGACAGATAGGAAGAAAGGCCAAGACTGAGTGATAAAGATAGTGAACTTCCCAGATGTCTGGCTTATTTTTCATCCTCCTGACCAGAGACAAAAATCCTGGCAGCTTAAAATAAAAGCCTTATATGCCTTTTTATTCTGCCCACAGTCCTTGTGTTGCTGGACAAGCTCAACAGGTTCAAGGCCAGATCAGGACACATGTGCATGCTGTGGAACAATCAGCCATGGAGTCTTTCTTTGAACTGCCCCAAACTAAATTAGGGAGGGAATAACCTTCAGAGACTTTAAAACCTTCTAGACCTCAAGAAAAAGCTGAGCTTCAGCTTCCTGAATTTCCCCTCCTACTTTGGTGGGTCCTTTTCTGTGGTATGGTTTCCCAACTCTTAATAAAAGTCTTTCTTCATTGCTGATTATCTCTGATCCTGTTTCTTGTGCTTGATATTTCTCTGCTGATACCTGTACAGATGAAGATCTTTTTTCCCTGCCATTTAATTCTTTAACTAAAAATGAGGGGGCTCATCAAGAATCAAAGATGGGAACAATATTGCTGAGAGTTAGTGACTGTGAATTCTCATCAGTATATAAGTCATCTGTAATAGCCTTCTTCTAGCCAAGGCTCATGGTACATAATAATAAAGTGCTATCTTGGGAACATAATATTGTTGATACACGCCATCAGCTCATAGCGTCTGAGAATACCACAGCAGATCAAGCCAGTTAACATTCTACCAGGTGTTAGGGAGGGTTTCCCAAGGCTTTACCTCTACCTGAAGAACTCCTAGTAGTTGATGGATGATAAAGATGAGTCATATTTATTTGGGAATGTAGGTTGCCCACAACCTAATGAGTTGCCTTACACTCAGATTTACATGGTCAGCACTAATTGGACTCACTGGATTGGTAATAATAATAAAAGAAGAAGTGAAATCAGAATTGTGACAAAATAGTTGGCCCCAGGTAGGGGCAGGAGTGAAGAGTTGTAGGGATATAGAGGGGAATAAATATCATCAATGAGTGACGTATTCTGTGAATAGATAAAATACAATTTTTAAACTTTATTTTATGTATTTACATAAATAATGTACTTACATACATAAAAATTCAACACTTTTTCTAAATGTGTTTAGGATACTGGCTTTAAAGACAATAACAAGATGTGCTTGAGAGATTCTTATTCTAAATATAACTCCTGTATCACAGTCCTGGGGAACAGAAAAACATATTTCAGTGATGTTTGTGGAAGCCATTTTAGTCTAATGGGATAAACCTTATAGGATTAATAGAAATCTCATAAAAACTATAAGATTCATAGCACATTAAAAGTGGAACAGTTGAAAATAAAATCCAAACAGAATTTTGTGTCTCAAAACATTTATGAGAAACAGATTAAGAAAATTACTAACCTAATCCTATGGACAGGTGTCATCATTCATGGAAAATAGTAGAGTTCTCAAAAGACAAAGGGAAACCCAGGTATGGAAACAAAAGTGGTGGATGTGAGATTTTGGGGCAGTAGCAAAAATGAAACACTGTTACTCAACTTTTCACTTCTGTCATGAAAGAAACTTAAGAGAAATTATTTTAAGTGAAAACGGGTCAGTTATGACTCACTGTTTCAGGGGTACTGTTCATTAGTGCATGGCTCCATTGATATGGACTTACAGAAATACAGAATACCCTGACTACAGGAAGCAAAGATATCCTGAGAACAACTCACAATAACACGTTCCTGTTAAATCTGCTTTGTTCCATCCAAGTTCCAGCCTATTGGTGTTCTCTAGTCTCAGGGTAAAATTCTCCTTTAAGGTGTTGTCCTACATAGTACCTAACTCTGGTAGCACTTTTATAACACACCCAGAAATGTGACTCACTACTCTCCTAAGCATCTCAAAACCCAACCACGAATTAAAACCAGCTATCACACACGCCTAATTAGGTTACAACACAACCCAGGAGCAGAGTTTTCTATGTGCATGCTTTACTTTTGCCTCAGCTCACAAGCATTCTAGTTCAGTGGAATAAGCCTCCACCATAGAACTTCTAAAATTAGCTGAAGTCCTGGGCCTTGCACTTGACCCTAATGTGATTTCTTATGGATTGGCAAAATAACCTGTAGAGAACAGAGATGGGTTTATTGTGCATATGAGAAGATAGGTGTTCCAGAAGAGAAAGAAGACTATAGCAGATTAAATTCCCTGAAAAGCACATTCTGATTACAGTGCTTCTACAGAATATTACCATCCTCTTATCAAGAGCCAGGGTCTATCTACTTGAACACAGTGTACTTCATGACTGTCCTAAATATGGCAGAAATGACTCTATGTAACATCCAAGGTTGAGTATAAAGTTTGCAGTTTCTACTTGGCTTACCTTTCTAGAGTCTTTTCAACTGAGACACCATACACAATGTTCATTATTCCCTAGCTCATATGCTTGATAGAACATTTGAAAAGGCAACATAATGTAAGGAGTTGGTGTCTAAGGAGAACAAGCTGTTTTACCCCCTTTGTTCAATATATACTGCACAACATGTGAGTGAAGAAACTTTAAGTGATCTGAAAGCCAGTTAATGTATGACTGCCTGTGACAGAAGTGCCCAGGTGAGCTGCCCACAAATTCCTGACCCACAGAATTCATCTGATAAAATAATAAAGTGGTATTTTAGATCACTAAATGCTGAGCTGATTTAACACAGCCCAGGAGTATCAGACCCTGTGCAATAACTCAGACTCTGATACAATGAATGTTGTGAAGATGTGAATGCATGGTTGCAGGGTAGTCATTAGATACATGGACTTGAGAGAATCACTATTATGGTGAGAATTCAAGTCCTATTTCCATCTCTCATAATAGCTAACAGATAATACTTGATGTGAAAATGGAAGAATGTAATTTAATTTGGAAATCAGAATTTTAAAAGCTTTATATTGACTGTATATACAACCATGTCAGGAAGTGAACTTGATAAATAGAAACAAAAGATTTTCTTCAGGAATTTAGCTTCCTTATCTGTGACAGCATTAATGGACAATAACTGCTCCCTGGCCACTTTTACAATATTAACCAGATGCTAGATTCTCTAATTCTAATAATTATGAACTTCCTAATTATCTATCACATATCACAGGAATCAATTGTCTATACTACTCTAATTTTCTCTTTCATTGAATAAACAACATTTAATGGATGGTTATAGTTAATATATGTTTAATTACTAAGAAAGTGGCTCACTATTCACACATGTAGATGAATAACTGGAAGAATTAATATTGTTATCTACATTGAGTAAATCACTTATAAATTCAAAAAAGGATGAGTGAGGAAATATTACTTATATGTTAAAATAAAATTGAAACTCAAAATTAAGGAAATAAAATTTAGTTTATGTTGAAATGCGTCTGAAAATGTACAACTACACATAAGTAATTAAGCTTATACAAATCTAATCTTTAAAGAGTAAACATTATCTTCTTAAATTTTAATTCAAATGGCTGCTTTTCACTGAGACTAAATTAGCAAAAGAGAACAATAATGAAAAGGTAAATGTCTGCAATAAATGTCTCTGTAAAACAATAAATATGCTGAATTTCCCTTTTCAAGACTGATATAGCCCACTCACAACTGAGATAGATTTTTTGCTCCAAAGTCTCCTCATAGCATTTTTCATTTCTGTATTCCTCAGGGTGTAGATCAAAGGGTTCAACATTGGCGTTACGAAGGTTAAAAGCACAGTCACAGACTTATCGATGGGAAATGTGGAAGTCGGCCTTGCATATAGGAAGATGCAGGGAACAAAGAATAAAATGACCACAGTGATGTGGGAACCACATGTGTATAAGGCTTTGCGCCTCCCTTCCAGACTATGTGCCTTGAGGGAGTGTAAAATGATGCCATAGGAAACTAGGAGAATTAAAAAGGTGACAGTACAAATTGCCCCTCCATTGGCGATCATACAGAGCCCAATGAGGTAAGTATTCGTGCAAGCCAGTTTTAGCAAGGGATACATATCACATACGAAGCTGTCAATGATGTTCGGGCCACAGAAAGGAAGCTGATAAATAAAGATGAACTGAATTAATGAGTGAAGGAAGCCCCCAATCCAGGCCCCCACCAGCATAAGAACACAAACCCGCCTGTTCATGATGGTTAAATAATGAAGAGGTTTACAGATGGCCACATAACGGTCATAGGCCATCACCACCAGAAGAATGACCTCAGCTCCAGCAAATAAATGATCTATAAAAACTTGAGTCATGCAAGCCCGGAAGGAAATTGTCTTTGTTTCATAGAGCAAGTCCATGATCATTTTGGGAGCAATGGCGGTAGAATAGACAGTATCTATAAATGACAAATAAGCCAGGAAAAAGTACATAGGGGATCCCAGGGTCTGGCTGGCCGTGATGGTCACCATGATGAGCAGATTGCCCATTACGGTCACAATGTAGATGAGCAAGAATAAGACGAACAGAACCTTTTGGCTCTCTGGGTTCTGAGTGAGACCCAAGAGGATAAATTCAGTCACATTGTTCCTCTTTTCCATATGTTCTTCTGAGGGTGTTGGACCCACTCAGGTATTAGAGCCAGCAGACAAGATCAGATGAATTCGAAATGATTCTAAGCTCTGTATTACAATGTCTCAATAATTCGCCCATGTTTTGTTACACAGTTAGTTTGAATTTCCTCCAGCATTGTTCCACTCATTTTCAAAAACTTCTTTCTACAAACATAATAGTGAATCTTCAGGGGTATGTCTGGCAGACACTTGGATGATTTATCTGTGAAGTGATCTAGTGAAAATATAATCACATGTAAATATAAGCACTACATTTTCATATTTATATGAAATAATATCTACAACATAAATCATAAAATTTTGTGTGAAATTTTAGAGACAGCCTTTCTGAGTACACAGTATAAGTTCCTAACATCTTTACATAACAGCAACTGGACCAGACACTGCTTGATTGTTCTTTTTATGCAAATCTCAAATTATTAATTCAATTTCAAACTCCTTTGAGATGTAAAGGAGGTAAATAATAAATGTTGAATTTTACTCTATTCATGAAAATCCAGAAAGAAATTTAAAAAGGTTATCTACATATTCTCAAAGTCAAGCAATGATGGTTGCTTGACAGTATGTGTTGTATATTTTATCAAAATAAAAATTAATGAAAATCTACAGAACACTGAGACATTATAAATACCATATGTAAAATGACATTTCATTAAAAATATTATATTCTCCAATTGAAATTAAATATGTCCTTTATATTAGGAAGTATAAGTATAAAATATATTTGTGTTGTGGTTTGTTACGCTATGTCATAGACTCTACCTTAGAACATATTTCAAGCATAATGCAATATTTGAAGATGCTGTTTTGTGGGGTTTTTTTCTAGCACTATTGTATAAAACTAAAGCCATGCATATGCTCTTTTATTCTTGGCATTGGCATAAATTTCTTCTGATATAACTAAAAGCCTAATTAAGGGGGTACAATTCATTCAAAATAAGTAGCTATCTCCCATAAATATGTTATCTGGGTTTTCTGTTTCTTTTTTTGGTGACTTGTTTCAAAGCTAGATTTCTACAATTTTCTCTTTGATCCCTGAAAGTCACAATTTAGTTTGATGAAACTAAGACATTATGACCATATCAGTCCAGTTAAAATGGCAAGATGAGAGAACACAGGATAAGAGTACACATACTCAGAACTTAAATCTCACTCACACAGATATAAAGTTCCTTTGTCTTGCCCTGAACATACCGCATTCTTTCCGTTTTAATACATTTTAGTTTAAAATATGGATTTACCTATTTTGACTTCAAAAATAAGGCTGGATTACTTGATCTGTTGTCTCATGTGAAAATTCTTGTTGAAATATGTCAAGAGCAAGCAAGTTTAAAGCTTCACTCATTTACTTAAAAATAAGATTTTCATAATTAGTCAGATATGCATAGTACTGAATAATCTTTAAATTGGACTTTGTTTTTCATTACTACGGCATTTACATATCTGCACCAATGTGGTTCATGTCTAGTAGGTAACAGCTTTTATTTTATACCTTGAGGTAACATTAATTCCCAAAGAGAATGCTTCTACAAGGAAAAGGAACTTAATGATGAACCTCAAAATACTTTACTGAATTGTTCAAACACTCCCAAAGTACTTGTTTCAAATTAAATTAGCCAGAGGTTCAACTCAAGAGAACTGATGTCTCCTACATGTTCCTTTCAATGCAGTTTGTATGTTCAGAGATATAACTGGAAAGTCATATCAGCATAATCAAGTGGAATAAAACATAATCCTAACAGCAACAACAAAGTGTTTATCAAAAGCAAAAATATTAAATTGTCTAATAGCAAATTTCACAATCAACATGGCTTTAAAATTTTAAATTTGGAAGACTTTTTCTATAGGACAGATATGCTTAAAAATAATATATATCATAAATAATTGCTTATCAATTTACTAAAAGTTTTGATACAATTTAGATGAGACAATACTCACATGTCCAATCTAACTTTATTGAAAAGTGGTACAATAAAATAAATTCAGAAATATTTGGCCCTTAATCTTCACATATTGTTTAAATTAAATGGAATTTCCATAAATCTAAAAATGTCTATATATACTCTAAAACCTATACAATACAACAAATCAAGTATATAATAAACACAAGTAATATATTCTATACATCAAAGACAATGCAGATATTTGCAGAATTCTAATTGCTTCCAGAGACATGAATAGCCCCTAGGAAAGAAAGGGATAGAAGCTGGACAAGATCATACAGGAAGGGAGTCAACATTCAAAGGGAGATGGAATATTACCAAAAATACCCAAAAAGCATAGCCATACTCATTCTAAACACCAAGGATAGAGATCCGAGGTTCATGTTTTTAAAACTTAATTTATTTTTTGTAAAATTTATACATCTGTGCATTGCCTCCTTTCCATATCCATTCCTCAGTCCTTCCTTTAATCCCATAGCGACATTGATCTTCCCTCTATAATTCTTCCTTTAACCTATTAAGTCCATTTAGTGCCAGTTAAATGTGTATAGTGTAAGGACGTTCACTGGAGCATGAAATATCTTCCAGTGGCAACAATTATAAAGAAAAGTAACTTTCTCTTTCCCAGCCACATACCAATAACTCTTCAGCCAGTGGTATAATGTTGGCTTTATATCTGCTACTCTGTTGAAATTACTTATCGTATCTAAGAATTTTCTGGTGGTGTCTTCAAGGTCTAATGTATGCATCATGTTACCTGCAAAAAGAAAAAAAGACAAAAGAAAGAAAAGATTTTTGTTTGTTTCTCAAAACAGGATTTCTCTTGTAGTCCTGGCTGTCTTGGCCTCGCTTTATAGACCAGGCTGGCCTCGAACTCACAGCGACCCACCTGCCTCTGCCTTCCCAGTGCTGGGATTAAAGGCGTGCGCCACCATGCCCACTCCTTTCCTATTTGTATCTCTTTATTTCATTCATTTGACTTGCTTCTCTCACTAAGATTTCAAGGGTTCTATTAAATAAGATTGTAAAAAACAAAAAGCTAGAATGTGTGCTTTAAGACAGTGTCTTCTATTTATGACAGAGGGCTTCACTCATGAAACGTTAACACCGTGGCTACCTTAACAAGCACTTAACAGCACGAGTTGACACATTCCAATGTAGATGGATGAACTCTCACAGTATCATATTCATGGATGAAGAGATAACAGTAAATTAACACCTCTCCTTTCTACGCTGGAATTTTGTCATTGGTTTAATTTTTTTCAGGTTTTTTTTCTTTTTTAGGTTATTTTCTTTTGCTTGTTTTATTACTAAATATGTTTACGTTTTACATATACATTTGTATTATTACACATATATACAATAAACTACCTACAGCAAGAAGAACCATGAAAAAATCAGGAATTATATAAATGTTACATTCATAGTGTTTTGGCTATTTGTATTTGGCAGCCTTGAAGAAAACATCTTTCCTATTTTGGTGTTTCTAAAATTTTTAATGCAAATCAATATCTATCATATCTCATCATTATCAACTTAAAACATCTATCTAGACCTAAAAATATCTTAACCACTACACAACTAAGCTTAATTGTAAAACTAAACTACCTGGTCTTCAACCCCATCAGAGACTTGAGAAGGAATAAAATTAATTACCTGAATATACAAGGAGTGCAGGTTAGCAGCTTCCAAAATGAGATGATGACAGAGACAGTTTGCTGCCTAAACAGTCACCCCAAACTCTCTATAACATTGGAGCATCATCTTCAGCCTTCTGGCCCAATATATCTGACAGAATTTTTGGGGGGCTGAATTCTGTCTTTCGTAGAAATTAGGACATCTTGCCCAGTGGCTTGTTTGCCACATTTGAAACAATCTCCATAAGGAGGTTCTTTGATGCTCATCATCTTCTTTGAGTTAGACTGGGTGTTGCCAGGAGTTAAACTGTCTCATTGCCAGTGAATCTTTAAAATAATAATAACATTTTAAAATGTCATATTCTGTATGTCTCTGAGGGTTTTGAAGACCCTATCTAACTATTTTTCCTTATCTTTCTATAGAGTCATATCTGTCTTTTACACTTAGGATGTATATTCTTGTGGTAAAATAGACTGGTAATTGATATGACCATAATTTGATCAACTAACAATTAACTTTTGTAACTTATTTATCCTAAACTGTCTGTAATGGCACCTTCGCATTATTGGAAGAACAAGTAATTTTAATTCACTTGTATAGAATTTTATATATAGAAGCAAAATAAGTTTAATTTTAGATATATTGGTATAGAATATATTACTTCAGAATTATGAAAAGTAGCCATTTTACTTTCCTAAAACTTGATACATTACTTTCAGAATTATGAAAAGTAATCAGGAGGAAGAATTTTCTGGTCAATTCAAGATTGATCACTCCATGCCTTTCAAACGAAGTGAGAAGCCCTGTCTACAATAGAGTATTAATATATAGTTGTGATAGCCAACCAAAACCTATGCAATACTCTGAAATTTGATAATTATGAATAAAGAATTCAGAGTACACATCACTTAAGATGATGTCATTATCAAAAAGGCATCATTTCTACAGATGATAATTTGTGTAAGGTAATATGAAGAGATTTGATGTAACAGAAGAAGGAAATAAATTAAGGCATGTTTCTCAAGAAACAAAGAAAGAATAGCAATATCTTCAGGTACTAATTTTTATTTCCTACCTTTAAAACCTTTGCTATGCTTAAGAAGTTAACAGAGGAATATATGGGCTAAAATTCAAATGTGACACAATAATCTATTCTCATTCTATCCGCACAGGAGCTATTTTCCAGTACTTCAAAATAAAGATATTACAGGTAGTAAATGTCTATACAAACCCACTGGAAGGAAAAAAATTTTTCAGCTCATGATTTCAGCCTAAGTAACAAGGTGTAAACAAGAATTTTCCAAAAATTTATAAGCTTAGCTTCCAAAGAAACTGGTGATAGGTTTGTATGCAGTTGATTAGTTTTGGGGCTATGAAATAATGTGTAAAAAATTATGTAAATTTGATTGCACATAGAGTCAAGTTTCACATAAACATAGCTACACCAAAGTACTGTATTATAGGAAATTCTACAGCAATAATAGACTCAAAAATATCTATTTTAAGCTAAATGGCCTGGACCATCACATGCTATGGATTTACTCTAAGACAACTGTAGGAATATTTTATTTCACCTATAATTTCTTTAATAACCTATTCTTCTATCTCCTTTGTACTCTATGTGTGTGTAGTAGTACTCATTGTCCATTTCTAGTTGTAGTCCACTGTCAATGGACAAAAAGTAAAGAAGTATTTCAATATCCTTGTGTTTACCAAAACTTGTTATATGGCCTACCATATGGTTTATTTAGATACTGTTCCAAGGGCTGCTAAGGAAATGTATGTTAGCAGCATTGACTATTTCATAAATGTGGGTTAAATACATCCGATCTAAAATATAATTCAATTTCCATATTTATTCAAGTTTGTCTACATTAGTTGTCTAAGACTTGGAGTGAGATACTGAAGTCACCAGTATTATCTGTGGAAGTTAATCAGTACATTCATAACCAGTAGTATTTGTTTTATATTCTTCTAGAGAAGGACTAATTTCAACAATTCCAAATTATCCCCTTTGGTATAAAGCTAAGGAATACTACTAAAATCACGTTCTGACACCAGTATTATTCTGACACAAATTTTAATAAAGATACGACATAAAAACTAGAAGCTAGGCTTCTGATGAAGATAAATATAAAAGTACATGATGAAACATTTGCTAACAGAATTCAAAGACACAAATATATTCATTAATATCAAGTTGGCTTAGTTCAAAGGCTACAAGAATGGCTCAACATGAACAAATCAACAAATATAATATAGCACAGAAACTCAAATATATAAATAGTATTTTTATGTAGATTCACTTCATGAAGAAAAAATGAAGATAATAATAATAGAAGGTGTTAGCTAAGCAAGCATAGCCAGGCATGGTGGCTCACGCCTGTAATTCCAGCACTCAGGAGGCAGAGACAGGTAGATCTCTGTGAACTTGTGACCAGCCTTGTCCACAAAGTGAGTCCAGGTCAGCCAATGCTACATGCAAATAAAAAAAAGTCTCAAAAAACTAAAAACAAAAAACAAAAAGGTAAGAATCACCATAATATAAGCTATGAAAATCAGAGATGAGACCAATGTATGTAATTTCTCCATTTTTAATATATTTTATTAATTTATTCATATTACATCTAAATTGTTATT